>JAODFZ020008614.1:0-10234 GCA_027574845.2 Deinopsis erosa
CAAAGGCATTATAAATAACAATACAATAACTTCCATTTTTCAAAAAGCGCAGACATCCAATAACATTATACCTATACATATCCTACATTCATTTCATTATTTTTTTTTGAATAAAATGAATATCTAGTAACAATAATGAATGGAATTATATTTAATATTGGAAAGTCTATAAATAGTTTTTTAGGGAATGCATGTTGAATATATACGCTATTCAATTAATTTAAATTATGTTAGAAGTTGTTTATAATTTGAATTTTGAACATTAATAGATATTCAATTTATTCTTTGATATGATTGCATATTTTTGTTTACAAATGATACAAATTAAATAAAGAATGAAAAAAATAATTATTTATATATATACAAAGTAAATTAGCACCAAGGTGTTAAGTATGTATAATATATACAATAAAATAATATAAAAATGTTAATAATTCATACAACAAAACAAATCAACAAATTAATTAATATGGCACAATAAATTAAATAATAATTCTAAATGATAAAAAAATTTATAACTTTGTAGTTGCTTGCAATTTGACATAACGATTGTGCTGTTGCTCGTCGTCTAATTCAGGTGGTAAAAAGCATTGATGCGTTGGCATTTTCGTTCTAAGTAAAATTTTTCGTACGCCAAATATCAGCGCAATCACCATAAAACATAAAATGAGAAATATTGTAACGAACGCAATATCTAGACCACTAAATCGCCGCACATTGCTTTTGTAAACAGTCACACAACGTGGTTTTAAAGTTTCTATATTTTGATTATGTAAAACAACATTTGCGCACACCCTATATGGGCCATCGTCAAGTCCGACATACGTGTATCTCGGTTCCGAACAATTTAAGCTTTTCTGTGATAATAAAACACCTTGTTCGAGTACGGCCACATTTATTTCGCACGTCGTTACCGGATAAACATTAACATTAATCTCCAACACACCAAAATGTGTTAAATTTGCTTGTATTGCAATAACGCGTGGCCATTTATTAAAGAAATCACTTTTCGGTAGTAAACGTATATTTTGAATTAATGGTAGTACATCAGAGCAACCTAAGACTAATGATAGATCATCCGATTCACTATCTGATTCTAATAGAACTACACAATACCGATATCGATGTCCTTGCTGTAAATTCATTGAATGTGGTACGGAAATTGTAAGTGATTTAGGATTTTTCATGTTTGTTGAATTGCAACTTAATGGATTCGATTCCAATAAAACTTCACTCGAATCTTCTTCTTCATAAATAAAAATTGCATCGCATATGTATGGATAAGTTGCTCCATCAACGTTCCATTTTAATATTACTGTATCTCCATCGTAATTGAAGCTTTCTAAGTTAATTCGTGCTTTAACAGGAGGCATTACCAATCCTACACTTTCTTCGGTTTCGCCGCATACTAAATCTTTCAATGAGACATTCAAAAGTAGACCGTTTTCTAAACTAGGGGGTGTTGTACACACTGGACTGGATTTATCTTCCAAACTCAATGTGCTATTACCTAACCACATTGCAAATTCAATTAAACTGCAATCGCAATTTAATGGATTATCGTTAAGTGTAAGAAGTTTGAAAATCGTTGTGTTTGTGAATGCATCGCTTGATACAATTGTAATGTCATTATCATCTAACCGCAGATTTCTTAAAGATGGTAGTATTAAATCTGCGGTTAATGCTCGTAGGAAATTATGACGAAGGTCCAAATCAATTAAGTTAATTAAATGCGCCAACGATGCGCCAGAAATTGCAACGATACGATTGTGCGCCAAATCGAGCGTCTCTAATGATGCGAGATTGTAGAAAGCGTTGTCTTCTAATACGTCGATTTGATTATGATGGAGCGATAGGGTGGTTAAATTATTCATCCCTTGTAAAGCATGAATTTTGATACTGCTAAACGAATTGTGCGATAATTGCAAGTCTTTCAAAAGTGACATTTTAGGAAAAGTTTTTGGGCCTAATGGGCCTAAGAGCGAGTTGCCTGACAAGTCTAATTCTTCAATAAATTCTAAAGGCTGCAATTTATATAAAACTTGTGTTGTTATACGATTGTTTCGCAAACGTAAAGTTTTGAGTTGATGGAGTTCATTGAATGTATTTAAACCAATTTTACTGATTGTGTTATCGCTCAGTTCCAAAAATGTTAAATTTTCTAAATTTCTAAACGAGTCACTATCTAATGATTTGATTTTATTACTAGATAAATCTAATCGATCCAATTGCTTTAATATTTTTAGAGCATTGATTGGAATATTCGAGAGTTTGTTGTTTGGTAAGCCTAGGGCTTGTAAAGGCGTTGCAAGACCCTCAAATGCTGAAACTTGTATTTCTTTAATTTCGCCTGATGATATGACTAGACCATGTAGCGCTACATCTTTAAGCAATGGACCTGGTAATGTTGTTACGTTTTGTATTGTGCAATCCAATAGTGATATTGCTTTTAATGTTTTCAAACGTTTTCCTAAAAAATAAACAAAAATAAATTTATTATAAAGCTTAAGTTATTACTTATTTTGGGGTTTCCAATGAGCAAATTAGTGTAACTTGATGCAATTTGATTTCTATTTCATAGATTATTATGTTATGTTTATAAAATCAATTTCAAATTTTTTTAAAGCATTATACATACATACATACATATATCTAATTTTTATTTTTATAAAACCTTACCAATTATTTGCATCGCCTTTTTATCCCCTGTACAACGAAGTGTATGAGGCATATCACAGCTACATTCGACAATGGGATGTTCGTTAATTTCTGGACAAATCCATTCATCTGTTGGTTGTGCAGGTGACGGCGTGGATGATGTTGGAGATGGAACTGCTGAAGTGCCGCACCACCAAAATAGTGACAGCGTTAGCCACCACATACTGAAATATTTATAATGCATTAATTTATTGATTTAATTTAGTTGAAAATATACAAAATACTTTATCTTTCTATTGCGATATGTAGTTCATAAAATTGAAAACGAAATTGAATAATGTTAGCTCTTTTTATATAAATGCTTTAGATTTATTTTCATTCAAATTAAATATTTGAATGCAAATTCATTTATTTACATTTTTAATTAAAAAAAAATGAAAAAATATAGACAAGAATTGCTTTAAAATGTAAATTTCTATTATGGAAAAATAAATATTTATGACACGTTTAGCTTTCCAAGTGCACATGTGAATTTACAAACTGAAAATTCAATGAAATATAAATTCATTTAGATGCCCAAAATTTATGCAAATTATTGAACCATCACACAAAAAATGTATGTACCTATGTTATTTCTAAATTCAATATGTGCATTAAATATATATTATATCAGCCCAGAATTGAGTTTGAATAGTAAATTAATTTTTTGTCTATTTGGTACAACGAAATTTTTAAATAATACCTTCAGTAAAGTATATTAAAATGTATATATGAGTATGTACTATAAGAGTTGACTTCATTTAAAAAGGAACAAAGTTTTTGATTAAAAAGTTCTTTATCAGTTTTGTTGCAGGCGTTTTTGTGGATGTAGTGTAGTATAATTAAGTTTGACTTTAATGATTTAAATTTTCTTTGAAAATATTACTTTTAAGTGTTTGCTTATAATTACTAACAATAAGTAAATTCTTTTAATGAGAAAATATTGAGTACATTTTGTGCTATACAGTCATAAAATGTTAATTGAATATAATTGATTTTAACTAGTAGATTAACATGTTTCATATTTATTTATCTATTGATTAAATTTAAATAAAAATTATAATATAAATATGAATAATACAATATGTAATAAATTTGTTTAGTTCATAGTTTTAAAATTACATTTTTTTATATTGGAAAATTTGCGGAAAACTACATATTTAAAAGAACTCAATGCAAAAGTTATATAATAATAATTACTGTTTATTCTAAATTGTATAAATATTTATACATTAAGTAGGTAAATACACAATAAAACATAATAGCTGTAAAGGAATAAGTGTAATCAATTTTTAAAATTGTAATTTGAAACAATTATTTGAAAAAATTTTATTTTTATTTATAATTTATATTTATATTTATAATTAATATAAATAATATAATATATAATTATATAATAAAGTAAAATTTGGTTTTTATTTGATATTACATTTTATATCAAAAGTAATGTTAGAATGACAATATTTAGGAATTTTAATTAATCTACAGTTACGTACAATTGGATCGTAAATTTATTATTCAAAATCAAATTTTATGTAATATTGTAAATAGAGTAATACCTCGATATAAAGGACTGATAGGGGCGAGGAGTTGACCGTTGTAGCCGATAGTTTTTTATGCTATATTGTTCACATATACGAGACGCAGACATTCCAAACTCCAACTTTTGTACTACTATAATTTTTAATTTTTGATTGATCGTTAGATTGATTCTTTTCCGTTAGTCCATATTTAAAGGGTAGGGTTGAAAAAATTTTGTCTCATGTCTGAAATTCTAGTGCTGGACGTATTAAGTGATTATCATGGACGCTAAAAATTGTTTACATGCGGCGAGACTTGAATTTAAGCATATATAATATTAATAGGACGTTATAGCGAGGTCTTACTGTACATACATATAATGTTAAATTAATGATTAATTATTGCTTTTTTGTAGTTCTGATTTGTCTATACAGTACAGTGTCAGTATGTATGTACGTATAATAAATAAAAGTTTCTTTAATGTACGTTTAAAATTTGTAAATATCATTATCAAGAGTTTATAGCATAAAATCAGATTTTAAAATGTCTAGAAAAATTAACATGTAATCAAATACTTACTTGAATATGATAATACATCAATAATAACATTAAAAAAACGATAAAAGTACTTGTATGTACATTTGCATGTAATTATATTATATTTATAAATACATATTTAATTTATTATTTATATAAATATATAGTTAATAATAACATTTTGATAAATACATATGCATAATTTCCTCATTTGTTGCAATGAACTTTAACCTATAAAATAAATTAAATAAACTATTTATCCGAATGCGAATGCCTACGCTTTATATTTAAATAAATAAGTTGAAATTTTAGGTAAATCATTTAAAAAGAACCCACGAACCATATCGGAAGTTATTTGTTGTTTTACATGCAAATAAAATTTTAACATACTAAAATAGATTACATACATAAATGTAAACAGTATTATATTACGTACAGTAGTTAGCCTTGTAAGGACAATAGATTGTTATAAACAATTCTCACACAAAAATTAATATATTTTTCATGTATAGATTTATATTGAATTTTATATTAAATATAAAAGTTAGTGGTTATTTGAGAATATATTTTACAATGTTAAAGAGTGTTATCATTGTTGTTTACTGTGTTTGTTCTTTATTAGTGCATGTTGAACATGTTAGTGGTAAAGTGTATACGAAATGTGGATTAACACAGGAATTACTACGAATGAATGTTTCGAGAAGTTGGGTTGGAAATTGTAAGTTTGCCAAAAAATAAATAACATTTAAAAAGCAACTTATTTTTGTTTGTTTTGTTTTCTCTGTTAATACGAAAGTCATTGGGGAATGTATGCAAGCCTTGACTTTGTTGCTTGCTCTTGAATTTTTTTTTATTCAAACAATAAATATTTATATTCAAATTGTTATTCAATTAGAGTCTTAGTAAATCTAATTTTAATTTTCAATTATGCATGGACATATTTGTGATTATACACATATGTAGTTTGTTGCTAGCATATAAATATTGGAAAAGCCCACAACCTAATTTGTGGAAAATAAATTATTGTGTTTAATAATAATATTTAATACTAATTTAATGAAACCATTGATATATTTTACATGATTAAGAATACAGCATAAAAAATTACATTAAAAAACATCCATTTAAACAACTTAATAAAAAACCACACTACTATTCGCTTTACTGATTTTAATTTAATATTAAACTTAAATGAA
Source organism: Deinopsis erosa (assembly GCA_027574845.2). Lineage (NCBI taxonomy): Eukaryota > Metazoa > Arthropoda > Insecta > Coleoptera > Staphylinidae > Deinopsis > Deinopsis erosa. The sequence goes on from JAODFZ020008614.1 coordinate 5,952, forward strand.
ATATTAAAACTGTATCAAAACTTTTTTTCTTTATCTCTATTTTAATTGTTAATTGATACTGAAAATGAGTATATTCATTGTGTCCAGAGCCATCTTATGAATCTTTGGGCCCTTGGGCTAATAAATTTTTGGGCCCTAATAACATTATTTAAGTAATTATCCTAATAATTACATAATAAAAAAAATTATTGAAAAACAATTTTTTATAAAATATATAATCAATTAAATTATTTATTTCTTTCAGCATTTACTTTTGTACAAAAAAGAAAGCATTTTTTAATTAAATATAAATTCGTTTATTTATAAAAGTAGTCAGCAATCTTAAAAAATTAATGTTATTCAATAATTTGCTTAACTAGTTGTGTAAAAATTAATATAAATATTTTTGTATAACTTAAAATCACTTGGGCCCTTGGGCTATAGCCCATTTAGCCCAATGGATAAGGTGGCGATGATTGTGTCCGTGTATCTCAGAAAATATAGGTGTGCCAACATTTCTTATTAGGAACTTTGGTCTTACTGCTTGTGACAAACATACCTATGAAGTATATCTCCTCATCCTGTGTTAATTACATTAAATATTTTTATGAAAGTTAATTTTATACATCTATAATACAATAAATAAATAAATTTATTTTATAATATGTAATTTTAGGGGTGTGCTTAATAGAAAATGAAAGTTTCAAAGACACATCCAAAGTGATTGATAAAGCAAACGGAGGAAAGGCTCTAGGATTATTTCAAGTATGTGATTGTAATAACGTTTACATAATTAAAAAAATTGTCTAAAATAAATTTTTATTGCAGCTAAACAGCAAGGAATGGTGCAAATTTAATATACCAGGCGGAAAATGTAATATGAAATGCGAAGGTTTGTATTGTATGTATAATAATTGTAAGTAAGTACATATTGTACACATTAAACAAATTATTTACTATCGTAATACAAGATTTACAAAGTCAAAAAATTATAGTATTTAATTGGTATGTTATTTGTGGTCTGAAGGATGGCGTTTTTATTAATTTCTTAACCTAAAACATATTGCAGATTTGATAAACGAGGATATAAGAGATGATGTAGCATGTGCAAGAAAAGCAATAGACTATCTAGGATTCCAGGCATGGGATGGATGGAGAAGAAGTTGTAAAGGACGAGAAGCGGTCACGAAAATGCCTAATTGTCCTGGTCTGACATAATACTTTTATTCACATTGATTTATAAGTTTTTATTAAATTTATAATTGGTTAAAGAATGTAAGATACTATAAAGGAATTTAATACTTAATTAATTGATTTCAATAAGTTGTATTTTCAACTTTGCACTTTTAAATCATTCTAAAATTTTAAACTCCCGGAAAGGTCGAATATCTTTTTTAATCTAACAATAATTGAAGAATTATGTGAGGATAATTTTATACTTGTTGTAATTCCAGTTTAGCGATGTGCATTTACTTTTTTATATGGAACACCTTAAATAATTTTACATTTTCAATTGTAGCATAAATAATTATATTTAAAAATATAATCCATATAGAAAATTTTATTTAATAAGAAAGTTAATAAATAATGAAAAAGAATTTATTAATCATTATAAAATATTTAAAATATTTACAAACAACTGGCACTTCCGGTTATTCTGGTAATTGTTGTTTTTTTAAAATAAAACTATGTACATACATATGTACAAATGTATATGTATACACTTTTACTTCTTTTAGTTGATTGGAGATGTAGTTTTAAAGTGAGTTTGCTAACCATACTCTACCTGTCATTTGTTTTTCTGATTCTAGAAAATGTCAGAAAACTATTACAGTCGAACCTCTCATAACGAGCACCTCTCATAACGAGTAATTCGCATAACGAGGACAAAAAAATATGAAGAAGTTGCTCTCTTAACGAGCGATAATTCGCATAACGAGTTACGTAGACAGGGGAAGTCCCTGTTCCCGAGACATTTTTACATTGATTTGTATGGTGATTCGTTTAACGAGAAATTCGCTTAACGAGTAAGATTCTGCAACGAATTATGCTCGTTATAAGAGGTTCCACTGTATTTATATGAAATAAAAATTATTACTAAAATATTATTGTCATTTAATAATGACAGTAACACTGTTTTTTTCAAACGGCACTATATCATAATCTATGAGAAATTCTAATTCTATTGCATTTGAAATTTTATTTAGATATTTGAAGGTTCTTATATTTTAATTTCTTAATTTGTTTATATAGTGTGTATTGTACCTATAACAATTTTCGACTATAATTACATTTTTACTAATTAAAATTTTTTTCAATAATTAATAATAGAAATAAATATGCTAAAGTTTCTACTTTTTGTGAATTTTATTATGTGGTTTGGTAGACAACTCTAAAATTGTTAAATTAGGTTGACGTGATTACAAGAAACGGATTATGTTTTATAAATTAAATTAATTCCAATTAATAACAAGTACAATAAATTATAAAATAATAATTGATTTATAAAATTTATATTTTATAAAAAAATCAATAAATTCTTAATATAGTATATACCTACATCCAGCTACAAAGTAATCATTTCAAATTCAAGGAGAAAATCTAATCGATAAACAATTTATTTCACTTGCTTCGGTTACCACTTAAACGACTTTAAGCATTATGTAAATAAATCTGCATTCATTTGTTTTGCACTTTATTCAATTATTTATAGATAAGATACAATTTTGTCTTTATTTGTCTTTTTTTTTTGTAACTAAACAATTTTATTTTTTTAGTAATGATACAAAAAGGATTTATTTTGTGCTGATAAATTACTAATTTAAACGAATTGAGCTGAAAAACGGAAAAAGAAGAAAGAAATGATTTATAATATATGAAAACCTTCGTCCTTTGTCTCTTCGATTTCTTTCTGATGCGCTATCGTCTTATATATTGAAGTTTTCTTGAATCGACATATAAATATGTCATACGTCAAATGAAGAGCATAATATGATCCTGTAGGATATTGCCTTTGTGAGATTTATTTGTTTTTGACCTATTTCCTTCAGAAAGACTAGATTTTTCTATACCAAAAAGAATAAAGAAAGAATTACACATAATTAAAAATAAATGTAATACATAATTAAGTTTTATGAATTTGATAATAAAAATATAAATATGTAATTAAAAAAAACAAACAAACAAAATGATTTAAAAATTAAAATGTACTAAAATGAAGAAATATTATTATAATATCGATTTTCTGTTTAATCGGAAGTGTGACGTTATTGAACATATTTTATTTAAAAAGATTACAAACATTAATCCTTATAACCAAAATTTTAAAAACAAATTCCGTTGGGAAATTCAAAAACTTTTGATGTTTTTGACTTTCGAGAAACAACTAGTATAAACTGTTCAACATGTAAAGCTACTCGTATTATAAATATAAATAGTAAATAGCAACGTTTTATGCTTTATGTAATTAATTTTATTATAAGTATAATAATTATAAAAAACTTCTAAGCGAAAAATTTATAATATGCATTTATGCCTATGAATATTTATGATTTTTTTATTGTATATTTTCCCAAAAATTTACATTAGTTTTCACTTTGTTACATATGAAAAATACATACTTGATGAAATATGCATTAAATAAAATATGCTGACTATATAAACTTGCTAAAATATGCAACCATATACACATACATAAAACATTTTAACACGCAGTTGCATAAATTGATTCTTTAACTAAAGATTCATTTATTTTAATACACACACATATACGTGATTTATTATTAAACATTGCAACGCTTTTATAATACCCAAAATGGCAATACAAGCAAGCGCTTTCCATAAATGAACGTTTTGCTACTTACTTACATTCTCGTCTCTTTTCCGAATATAGTAAATGTATACTACTACCACTATAGTCGTCAACTGTTTATGTTTTTCAACTAGACAATATTTTTTCCTTTAATAAAGTTGTACATGCATCTGATTTCAATTGAATTATAGATAAAGAATGTTTAAAAATTTTATTAATATATATATATATATATATATATATATATATCAATATTTACACAATATTTATAGGATGAATAATGCATATACATATATTGTATACATATATAGTTACATATGTATGTATAAATTTTAATCTATCCTTATATGACACTATTTGTAAGTATTTAATATATAATAGTAGGGGAAGGACGGGCAAAACGGATATGTTAATTTTAAAAATAAATAAAGTATATAAGTTTTAATTATATTTATTCGTAACTTCGTATTTATAATCTTTGGATATTGTTTTA
>JAODFZ020008662.1:0-23690 GCA_027574845.2 Deinopsis erosa
ACTGACCAATTATTATTTCAATTGTCCATTATAATATTTCTTACCGCTCACGCCTAACTGCTCATTCTACTATTTTACTGACCTATTATTATTTAAACTGCTCATTTAAACATTTGTTATGACTCAATTATATTTATTTTACTGTTCAGGTTTTTACATGCATTTTTAAATTTTTTATCTCCCAATAGTATAATTTAAAACATCCACTTTAAATCAGTGCCCTTGATTAATATATAAACATTTATTTAAAATCAATAGATGGTAGTAGTAAAATAATTTTAATAGAGTATGCAACCATTTAACATACTTTTATATCACTACGCTATATGAAAATAGTATAAAATTTTTATCTAGTGTTAACACATACAAAATATAAGAATTCATAAGTAAAAAGTAAAACAAAAGCGAAATTAAATGTTAAGAACATAATAATTGAACGTTTAACTATTTTATTCACTATAAAACTAAAGTTAACATATAAATTGCGCGCTTATTATGCTCAAAACGCTTACCTAAACATTTTACGACATATTTCTCTCTTGTAAACATATTATACATACATAGAGGAGAAACTATCTAACAAATATGAAAAAGAAATACATAAATCATTATTACGTATTAATAATACAATTAATTTTGTGAATGTAATGGAATTTGTATTAAGGTTAAATTGGCAACTAATTAAGCAACTATTACTTTGGCAATTTCCTTTTTAATCTGCTATTTGCATAGAAATCTTATTAGCCATTCATAATTCATCATCATTTTACTTTACTTAGTTTATATAGAATCTATATTGTGCTACAAAAATACATCCAACAAACAACAAAAGTAAAGAATTTTTTTTTAATTTATAAAACATCATCTAATCATCATCATCATCATCATCATCAGCAAATGCAAAATTTATTAAAATGTTAATTAATTCATACACAATTCTTTTATATGCAATATGCATAGGCAATTATTGCACATTCCTCAATTAACATTTAACAAGAAATTAATTTCAAATGCATAGGATAGGAAAATTGTTAGATTTTTTTTACTGCTTTTTGTTGTTGTTGAAATAATTATTATATGAATTTTTTCTTTTCTATCATTCATGCATTCATTCATTATTAAATTATATTGCGATTATTATTCAAATGCAATTAATAATTCGTTATGCAACCAAGTGTATATTAATTTCATCTACTGGGCAAGTAGGCAAGTCAAGCAGCCAGACAGGAGTATTTCGTTTCGGAAAATTTCATTTTATAATCGTCGTGTCATTGCATTAGCGTATGTTGTGCCAACTTAATAAACACAACAACAACATCAACATCAACAACAACAACAATGCCAACTAGGGAAATTGTTAATTAGATTGTGGCGAATGGTAAATTAAAACCAACAAGGCGATGAGTGAGTGAATTACTGCTAAAGGTCTCTTACACTTGCAATTAGAGCATATTAAAAAATATATTGATACTTACATTTTATATTTAATTAAATTTCATGCAATTTTATGCAATTTTCTAATTAATTTTCTATTAACTCTCTACCATATCACTTGTCACATTTAAATGGAGGTTTCATTATTATCTAAATCTACAGGTTATCACTGCAAATTCATCCTTTTACAAATGAAATTAAGCGTTTTACAAATGAAAATGAACATTTTACAAAGCAAATTATTATTTTTATTAATCTTGATTGTCATTATATCGGTAATGTGTAAAATGTTTAATATGTATTGATAAATTTTTAATTACAATATTATAAAAGGAGCAATTTGAATTGAAGAACCTATATTTCATTTTATTGTTTTGGCTCATCGTGATTTGGAGTATTTGGTATATGAATTTTTTATTATATTTTGGAAATTTTTGAAGTTTTGAATGTTCTCAACGAATTGCGTTTAGATTTATTGATAATTCTCAAATTTACAAACTTTTTTATTGTTTTCAATAATTTTATCTAATAGAGTTTTAAATTGTTTAAAAATTACAATTTTTTAATTGTATTGAATTGTTTTGGTTAATCGAGTTTGGAGTACATATTTCAGTTTTTTAGTTTTTGAATTTTATTGAAATTTTATTAGTTTTGAATGTTTTTAGCGAATTGAGTTTAGATTTATTGAAAATTCTTAAATTCTCAGAATTTTCTATAATTTTGTCATTATAGAGTTTTAAATTGTTTGAAAATTACAATTTTTTATTTGTATTCAATTTATTTGGCTAATCGAGTTTTGGAGTATTTGAGTTTTGCAATTTTTCTTTATTTTTTGGAAAGTTTTGAATATTTTAACGAATTGCGTTTAGATTTATTGATAATTCCCAAAAAATTTACTTTAATTCAATTTTTGAGTTTTCAATGTTTTTGAGTTTCTTGAAAAACTATTATTCAATTTTTCAAAAGTTTTGAATTGTTTAGCTAAATCAGTTTTATTTATAGAAAATTCGTTTTGAAGAGCTTATATTTAAATATAAACTGTCATTTTAAATTGTTGAATTTTTTACCACAACTTTGATGTGCCATTTTTATTTATTAAACAAAACTTTAACAGTAATATCAAATTAACAGATATAACAGGATATATAAATCAAGTAAACAATTAATTTGATTAATTTAATGAAAAGCCAAATGTCAAAGTGATACTGAGAAAGTAATTCATGAAAATTCAAAAATGTAAGTGAGAAAAAATTTAATGATGGCCTATGTGGACAATGTAATGTGTGTTATTTATTCATTTAATGCCAACGTTTCGTCATCTATAATTCGATGTCATCTTCAAAAATTAACAAGTTTTTAAAAAATTTTAAAAAAATTTACAATTAATTTTATAGAATTGTTAATGTAGAACAGTAATCTGTTTGTAAAACATCAAATTTACAACAATTTCTTAAAAATAAAATTAAAACACACATAGGTCCACATAGACCATCATATCATTAAATTTTTAACCATTTACAAACAAATATTGGACTCACATCATTCTAAAATGTATTTTTTATATCTATGGACACGTCCTAGGACAGGTTACCTATCTATATCTAGTTCTTAATAATAGGAATAAAAGTTTCTGAATGTGATTGGAAGTAATATGGGAGTATAATTTATTGATTTTTTTTTATAAACGATTTATTAGTATTTAATTGAATAGGAGTTTAGTAGTTTATTGTGGATTAGTATTATTTGGTTGATGTAGTTAGAAAAAAGCGAAGGGTTTTTAGGTGAGGTATTAGTTGGATCAGGTAACGAGAATTGAGTTAGCCCTTAAGGTTTAAATGTATAATACATACACTTACTGGAACATTACTCCTAAAAGCCACAAACCAATCCAACTAGAAACTCTAATGAAACATAATGGTAATGAAATACAAGGCGCCAAAAGCCTCCTCTCTTCCTATAGTACAATATATACGAATAGAGAGAGTATCGATGGTTGTTGTTCTTGTTGTTGTTGTTGTGTTGCTGCCGGTATTGGTGGCGGTTGGTATATGAATTAAGGTCCGAGATATGGGGGACGCGCGGAGGGTCTGATGATTGTTTTTGAACGGTTCGAAGGGTTGGCGGGACGACGATGGGGGGGGGGTTAGATGCGGTAGTAACAATTACAGGTAACTAATAGGACGTGTTTAAAGTTTCCGGTTTGGCATTGTTTAGCGATTTGACCGCAGCTCTCAAGAATAATGGCGTATATACATGTAGAGTGTAGGGGTTGAAGGGGCGCCCAGTCCCAACAAAGTCAAACCAAGACAAATGGCATTTGAGTCCAGGTTAATTCTACTAGTTTACGAACTTAAACGATTCGCTGAATTCCAACAAGTTTTCGCTTAATCGACTCTTCGCCTTTCTCACACCAACCCTCAACTCACTCGCTCACCCTAATACCTAATACTATACAACATCCAAAAAATACATTGTGTCGAAACTATATTGAATAGAGATATACGTGTCATAGCTGCTCAGATAGTTGGAAATCCGTTTCATTTGTGTTGTTTATAGGGGGCGCGCTCATTCGTTCGGTCAATTAGTTTCAGAAAGTGGCTATTGCGTGCCTTAATTCATCATAACGGATTGTTTCATAAGGTATAATATTAATCTGCTGGTCGCGCAACTTGTCCAACAAACAAACTTCCCTTGCGAAAGACACTGTTAGTGGGGTAGGGGTAATCTATGTCCGGGGGATTATGTATTGCGGACAATTAATTCTCCACTATTCAGATTATTTAATGCGAAACATAGTTCGAATATGTCAATGTATAATGATAAGACCTCTCAACATCGATTTATCTCAGAAACGCAACTTGACCAATAAATTATTGCTTCTGAATTCTAATTAATATATTTCTATGTGTCTGTGTCTGTGTGTGTGTGTGTATTGTAAAGAAGATGAAAATTTTGATAATTACTTTAATTAGTAAAAAGCAGGATAACTGCAGAAATGTTTCAATAGAGAGATAGACGATGGTGTGTATGGGGATGGTGCATTGTTTTGCTCGCGCGCGCCTTTAATGTTTTGTGTCCTTTGCGTCGATGCGTTCACAAAAACCCCTTCTTATTCTTAGCTTTTATGTCTATCTTAAACAATTTTTTTATTTTTATTTATTTATTAATATAATTTAAATTAATCAAATTTTCATTAATTAAATATTGATAATTTCGTTTCGTTCTTGGAATATATATATATGTATGTATATAAAAAGTGTAAGGAAACAAAAGAAATGCAATAAGAAATAGTGCGCATTTTGCATATACAGCAGCGCCCTCCTACTTCCTTATAAGAAAACCAACAAATCAAATACATCCTCGTCAAAAAGAATAATTATAAATTCCCTTCACTTCACCCCCTTTAAGAAGAAGGAATACATGCAAAAAACGGGACGACGTCGACGACGACGACGTTGGTCGTGGAGAGGAAGAAGAGAGCGACACATTTACACACACATTCACATATAGAGAGGGTTCTAGATTAATTAAAGTTTTATTCACGTGACGCGTGGTGCGATACCCCTATTTGCTTGTAGAGTAAGTTAAAAGGAGATGGACGCGCGCGCCGTCGAAGTAAAACAAGAAAGAATGCAAATAAGGTAAAGAGTGAGTCTTTGCTTAATTCACGCGCACTCTTCCGTTTCTTTCGCGTTCATTCCGCCGCCGCCGCCTCCTCCCTCATCCCCCCTACGTGCGTCCCCTTTGCTCGCGAGCGCGTTCCCCATGCTCGCTCCTCTTTACTGGCCCCCCTCAGCAGCAGCAGCAGCAGCAGCAGCAGCAGCAGCAGCATGCAAAAGAGAAGATGCTAAGTTTTCTGAAACCACCTCTGCCTCTCTCTACACGCTCCCCCCGTGCGCCCCCATCCCGCTCATACCCCCCGCGTCACCAACTAAGGGTTGAGTTTTTGCCACAGGCTCACATGCGCAAATGAAATCGATTAAAATGCGAGTTTGTGCTTTGAAGAAGAAGTATTAATGGCAGGGGGTTGTAGGGGGTGAGATTTAAGACTATGACGGACACTAACGTAGATGTAAGAAACGCGCGCTCGCAGTATACATACACACAACAACCCTTCAATATGCTTACATAAAAATTAAAAATTCTATGCAAATTAAAGAAACTGACCGGCTGATTAGAAAAGAAATGTAGAAAAAAACTTTAATTAATTAAGAAATTTCTATTAATTGTAACGCCACTGTATGTAGGTGAAGGAAGGGTGGGGAGTTGGAATAAGAAAGTTGACTCGTACGTGTACAGTGCCCTGAACATGTAGACCATTTTTTCTCTCCCTATCCTCATTTGAATTTTAATTATATACAAAGGTCCTTATTCGCCTTCACTCCTCAATTCTTCTTCTTCACTACTCATCCCGCGCGCCGCCTCGCGTACATGTTTCCTTGGGTGGAAAGCGAGATAAGATAGAATTAGCCCATGGACGTTCTTATCTCCTCTATTTATACATTACTTTATAAACTGTTTATGATTACTGCGACGCTCTCGCTTTCCATTATCATAATCATCTATTTATTATTATTATTCGTGTATGCATGTGATGGGATGGTGGATGCGCCGGGCAATATAGGTATACATTTTCAACAATTAGAAATAAAGTTAATTGAATCGGAGTTCTTATCACTTAAAATTTTAACTTTGAAGTCCTTTTACACATACATTTTGTATAGGGGACGCTCGCGCGCTTTTCTCGCGCCCGTTGCCTTTACAATAAAGTTACACGGGATGGGACAACTTGCAAGACGACGAAGAAGACGACGACGACGACGACAAAGCACAAGCAAAAAGACCTTTTTTGATTATTGTATTAACAATAATAATTTTATTGTGCATTTCTTTGTCGAGGAATTGCGATGAGAACGAAAATAAGGAAAAGAGTTTCAATGAATTCGGCGAATGCCGGAGGGAGAAAGAAAGAGAGAGAGAGAGAGAGAGAGAGAGAGAGAGAGAGCGCGAGATAGCTGATTGTAAAAGGGGTGAAAGAAATTTATTTAGTTCTTGGAAAATTATTTCTAAACATTAGTAACATAAATGGTTGCATACACATATGAATTATTAATTGAAATTATTTCATAATTACAAAAAAATAGTGAATAATTAATTATTAAGACAAATTAATTATTAATTTAATTAAATGTTGATTAATCGATTTATTCGAATATTTTTTAGTACACTTAAAAAGAAGTAAGCAATTGTTTTTAGCAATTAACAATTTTCTTGTTAATTAATGTATGAACAAAAGAGTGAGAGAGTGGGAGAGAGAGAAAAAAATTATCCTGACATGTATGTCTTAATATAAACGTCTAATTAATTAAAATCTAATTGCTAGAGTAAGAAAAAACAATTGAATGTGTATAATTACGTTAATGAATTAATTGGAAATTGCCATCTTAAAGGTTTTCTTCTTCTCTTTTAATGTAATGTTGTTGGGTGAAGAGGAGGGTGAGGAAAAATGAATAAAAAAAAGAGGAGAGAGAAAAATTATTATGGGGGGGTGTGGGTGAATTGCAGTAGTAGAGTAACAGCAAGCAGATATGTGTTCTCTATGTATGTATGTATGTGAGTGTGTGCATGTGTTGTAAGCGCGCCTATGCGGAGGAAAAGTGGGAGGTTTTTGCATGACAGCCCAAAGAAAACTCGGCGGCGCGTTCGCGAAAATGTAGATAGAATTTCTTCATTTCGTTTTGCATCTCATACCAACTAACATTAATGAAGCATTTCTTTATCCTTTTTCATCGCGTACACTCATCAAGTCTTGCGTATATATTCTTATATTACACCAACTAATCAACGACTGACGTGCCACCCCACACCCCACCCCCCCTTTTATACATATATACACCACACTACACCACATTTCTTTCTCTCTTCAGCAACGTCGTCGTCGCCTCATCCTCCTCCTCATCAAACCCCCTTATTTTTTAATGCGCGCGCGTTTTCTTAATTTTCTAGATTGTTTTAATATTCACCCATAACTCCTATACTACATGTATAGACAGCGCCCTCTACAATTTATATAACCCAAAATAATAGATTAGAACTTGTTGATTTGTCACAAATACACTTCTCATAGGTATACCTACAACAAAAAAATCACCACCGATAAAAAATGCGGTGGGGGGGAGGTGATGGGGTGAGAATTTATTTATGAAAATAGAACACGCGCCTATATAGATAGCAGATGTTATGCTATACATTCTTTTTTAGAGGGTGCTTATCAGTCGATTGAAATAAAAAACAAATATCTGTGTGTGTTTTTTTGGTTATAAAATATAGGCGAAGAAGGGGTTTGAGGGCGGGTGGATTTTTGTGTGTGTGTGTGAGACGATAGACAAAGAACGCGCGCGAATTAAACAAAAAAAAAACACACACACACACACACGAATGTTGTAGTATAAGCAAAGGCGATGGCAGGAGAGTGAAATAAACGTGCGGATAACACGAAGATACATTCAATCAGGATAGTATAAGGTAGGGCGGAAGACGCCGCGTTCCGGAAATGACGGCCCGGAACAGGAATTGTGCACTGGCCCCATGGAAATAAATAATCAAATAAGAAAATCGGCGTGTCTCTCTGTATTGGTGTGTGTGTCTGGATATGCAAATATATGCATCAATCAATTAATAGGCAACCTTCTATACTAATAATCACACCTTAATTAATTGCACATGCATAGGCAACACTTTAAACACCACCGCACCTTTGAATCGTCGATTTTGAGCGTGGAATTTATTGTTTTGGATTTAGTTTAATTGGGGAAGGAAAAAAAATAGAAGGGGATAATCGTAATAATAATAATAATAATAATAATGAAAAAAAGCGATCGTAAAATTTATTTGGAAGCCAGTTACAAAACAATTAACATAAAATCGTAATTGGCGTTGAGCAGGCCTCAGCGCTTAAAAATCCTGGCGCAAATTCAATGAACACATAAAAAAAGCGGAGGGGTTTCTAAAAGCACCCAAAATTCCTTTACTGCACTTTAACCCTTTAGTGTTTATTCAACCCTTTCTCTCTCCTCGCGCTCTGCGTCTCCTTTATGTTTGTTTTTTTTTCCTTCTAATTCTTTTCCTCGTATAAACGCCACTGCCACCCTCATCGCTTCAAAGAGTTTTATATCACATGCACTCTCTCTCTCTCTCTCTCTCTTTCTCTCTCTCTATTCTCTTACTTACATTAGTCCTTGTCGCACTTTATCTCCTACACATGCATAAAAAGTTTTGCTTTTGTTTTATTATGCATATACATATAGATATAGATAGAGTTATGCATTTTGTCAACGGATGTCGCTGTTGGGGCTAAAAGTTTACGCTTCTTGTTTCGCACCTCCACACGCTCGAAATAAGTCGCGCGCGCTCCAGAAAGAGATTTTAACTCTTCGAGAGTTTATTTTATGTTTGTTATATTCATGAGTTTAACCTTTGCTTACACCGTAATTGAATTAATTTACAAATTGTTTAGTAGCTCATTGGAATATATACCTACATTTAACGGCGGATAGAGAATCGGGCTAAAATTTTTAGCGCCCACACCCTGCATGCAAGTAGCACACAGTTGTGTGTCCCTTCCCGCACCCTATGGCTCATCAAGCGTCTTCTTTCGCGGGGCTCATTAAGTCCGTATCGATCGGGGCGAACGTTTTCTTCTTCCACACTTCTTATATATATATATATATATCATGGTGTATGTATATTAGTAAAGACGACGAATGAACGAAAAAGAGAGAAAGATTTTAATATGCGAAGCGCGAACTCATTAATATTATTCAAGCCGCACATATCTATAAGGACATGAATAATATTTTTTTCTTTCTCGCGAGTTTCCTTCTTCTAAGGGTCGCAGCCTCCTATAGTCTATGGCACTTGTGTTATTAATCTATCCTGTTGGGGGTAGCTCCGGTGGTGCAATACATTTCCATCGTATTCATTCATTTCGAGCGCGCATTAAAACTTATTTCCCGAACCGAGCCAAATAAACAAAAGAAGTGCGCGCTCTGAGTGTATTATAATTTCGTTCGTTTGGTCGCACCACCAAGAATTAATATGGTAATATTTTTAGTTTAGTTTGCGATGAGATGAGTCGTGGGACAGACAGAGAGAGAAAGAGAGGTTGGTTGTTGTTGATGTTGAGGGGGGGAGGGGAATGATTGAGGAGGAGGGAAAAATAACAACTGAAATTTACTATGACGACGACTTGGTGCTTCCGTATCCGGTCAACCGAAACTTCCTACCTAACTTTTACCTCATTACATTAAAAACAAAACACACTCATACAATGAGAAAGAATTTATTGTAGAAGACGAGGATGAGGACGACGACGACGACAACGATGATGATGATATAATTAGGTTATAAGTTGCGCCCTCTTTCGCTTAAACCGAAATTGAGTTTTCTGTGTGTGTGTGTGCATTGTCTTTGTGAGTCGTTAAAGAAATAATTAGTGCCCGCGATATCTTGACGAGAAGAAATTGAAAAGTTTGAAATTCTCTTAAAAACTAAAAATTGTCTTTTATTTTCTATACCCCCCCTCTATACACACAGAATATATATATTGTGTATAGATAAGTAAAAGGGGAAAATTAGTGCGTGCACGAGATTTACGTCACGTCCGGGGGGGCATCGTTGAAACACAAGCAGGCGAGTAATAAGAACGCAAAGCAAAGCGCACCAGCTAGAAGAAGAAGAAGAAGAAGAAGAAGAAGAGAAAAAAAGATGCGCTGCTGTGCTGTGTGTTTGTTGGCGCGCTCTCTCTCTCTTCTTAAAAGAGCGCGCGCGAGAGAAAAGAAAGGGGTAAGAAAGAAAAGTGTGTGGGCCTGGTCTTTAAAGCAACCCATCCTTTTTCCTTCACTCCACTCTCCTATTCCCATTAAAAGGAAACTTTTCTTTCCTCTTCTCGCGCGCGAGCCCGCCACTCGCATTCAATTTTATTTTGTTTTGCATCTCTTCTAACGCATACATTGTCACGATTATCATTAAAAATATTAATGATTGCGCATTCTTCTTAGCTTAGCTTAGCGCTCACACACTCACTCATACAGAAACACTTAGAATATAGGAGAGAGAGAGAGTGAGAGGGTGGATTCGAAGGACCAAGTGCACATGATGATGTATCGCGCTTAGATTATTTTCTTTGGAAATTGCTACTGACAGACATTCTTCAGTCGGTCCCTTAACGAAACCGATTATTTTTCATAATTATTCATTCTCCAAAACAACAAACACAACAACAAATGGGGAAAAAATGAAAGAAACTTTTATATATTAATGCCTTATCGTCATTTGTTTTCATACACAAATTAGAAAATGCAATTGAAACGATTTTCGAGACGTTTTCCATTCGAATCGTTCACACTCCTACCCACCTCCCCGCCACCCCACCCCACCCGCTCAACCCCCTGTACACTCATCTACTTCTTCTTCCGTCTTCTTCTTTTTTACTTTTTAATTGTTTTTGCATGTATTATTGATCGCACGTTGCACCCTCTTTAATACACACACACATTCACACACACACACACATACACATCTAAAGACAGACGAAAAATTATTCAGCACACACCCCCGCACGCACGCATTGATATATCATTAGAAGGAATCGCCTCATTAAGTCTTTATCTAATTTAGGCAACCCTTTTCTTATTGCTTCTTTGCGCATTTCAAAAATCCATTTAGGTATACTCTATAACAGAGAGAGAGAAGAAGAAGAAAAAAAAGAGAATTGTGTTTCTTTATGTTATATATAAGAAGTGCGCTCC
The DNA here is from genome assembly GCA_027574845.2 of Deinopsis erosa. NCBI lineage: Eukaryota > Metazoa > Arthropoda > Insecta > Coleoptera > Staphylinidae > Deinopsis > Deinopsis erosa. The sequence continues at coordinate 11,244 of JAODFZ020008662.1, forward strand.
TCGTTCATACTCCCTCGTCGCATTCTCATCCCTCTATCAAATCTTTTCTACATTCTTAGCACATTCTAACTTTATGGACCGTCAATCATTGCATCTTTAACTTTTCTAATTAAAGATTTTTTTTTATTCTTTCTCTCACTTTTTCACATTCATTCCCCCTACGACCGACCGCCCGCCCGCCCGCGCATTACATATTTTAGCTATCAGAAAGATTTTTCGTTTGAATGTGTGTGTGTGAAATAGAGTTTATGTGCGAATGAATAGCGACGTTGATTACAGGTAGTGACACCTGTACAACGTGTTAATTAAGTGAAATCCGCCCTCATTTACGCGCCGCACCCTTCCTGGACAATGACGCGTGTTGTTGCTCTATGGATAGATAGGACGATTGAGACGAAATGACGGACGGACGACGACGACGACGACGTAGACGCCGAAGGGTAGTTTTAGGGTAGGTAGGTAGATTCGCGCGCGCTCCTCCAACATGCAAACATGACATAAGAATTATTTCTTAATTGTCTTCAACATAGATCTAGGTTATGATGATGATCGATATTCTTTTGTTTGTTTTTTACTTTTCTTTCATATATGTATGTATGTATTGAAAAGTTTGCGCTCCATGTTCCTCTCTGCGCTTTGCGCTCTTCTCTCCTTTTTTTTTTCTGGTAGATTTGAGCTCTTGGATGCGTAACAAGATTTTTTAATTAGTGTCAGCCATTGGTAGGCATTAAAGATTTCGTAACGGTGAAAAGTGTAAAAACTGTATTGTCTTGCTGTAGCTACTACATTCGTTGCTACGCGTTGCTATGCCTTGGTGGACGAGCGCGGTGGTGAGGCGCGGCACACGCGGGGGCACTGAGATGATGGTGTGTGTGTGTGTGTGTGTGGGGGAGGTGGAGAGATTAATTAAAGAAAGGGGATGCTAAAACACAAGCCCTGAATGCTGGAAATAAGACGTAGATATATTGTATAGAAGAAGGATTTATAATGTGAAGGAATGAGTAGAATTTATTTTTGATGTCTCGAGGAAAATTTTAATTGTGTTTTAAGCTCCGCCGCCGAGATTTCGTTCCCTTTTAAAATTATTTCAAAACCCTCTCATACTGCTTCACTCTTACACTACTACACACTCAACCAACATTTAGGAAAAAAAAGCGGATTATTGTGCTCGCTCCTCTCTGTTTTTTTTTCTCTCTTTGTTTTTACAAATTCTTATTTCTTATTTCCACTGTTTCTCTAACTCTTAAAACTACACCTCTTATATTACTTACATGATTGAAATTTCATAAACGTGTTTATCTTTTGTTTCAGATCCTTATCACCATCATCATCATCAAAGCAATTACAAGCTGAGTGAGTACCCCTTTTACCTACACATATATTCTATTAACTAAACGATCCCATTGCGCCTTTTGCTAAACACTAACTAAACAATTGATAGGATTTCATGGCGATCTATTATGAAAGTCATTCTATAGATAGGCCACACACATTACACACATATTGCTTATGCATTTTATGAAGATATCAAGCGTGCGCGCACGAATTGACATTGGTCATTGTACACACACACACACACACACACATATATACAATACATAGGAAAAGATCACAGATACTATTCCGACTATAGATAGATATAGTAGAAAAGAATTAAACGAGATTGTTTATTAAGATGACATACTTGAATGTCATTTATCATAAAGCACGTATTATCTGATTAAATCTTTTTATGTATCAAAGAGAATCAAACATTAATTTGCTTAAAATTAATGTACTTAATTATTAATGAACAAACATTGGTTATTGTTTTTTTTTTAATTATTTATATGCAACTTCATTCATTTCTTCATTCTATTTGATTAATGTTAATTTTTATGTTTGAAACAAATTCTCGCTTTCTATTAATGTTAAATAATTCGGCAATGCGACAGCGATATAGTAGTAGTAGCGAGTTGAAAATAGTTGCGTTTACCTAGAATTTCCATCCATAATGAACTCTGCTAATTTCACTAACTAAAGAGTTATTCTAAGATCTCTCTATTCGCTTACTTTTTGACATTTATGAAATTTGTATATTAAATTGCAACAACAAAACGTCTTCCTTTCTAGTATATATTAAATGCTATTAATTATCGAGTTGCAAATAGATATACTGTGAAATTTGGTTGTGGTCACCTTTTGGACACAATTCCAAAACGAATAAAATGTAAATTAGCTAATATATGCAAAATTTTTAATAATTATGCAATAAATTAAAAATTATAGACAAAAACTACTGCGAAATTCTAATAAAAAGCTGAATTTTGCTAAACATTGTTTTATGTCAAAATGACATGTTATGTGAAAGTGTGGATGAGTTGTGTGCGTGATTTTTGATCATAGAGAAATTTTTGATAACTAGAGTTCAGTCAATAATAGAACGACTTTTACAAAACTACTAATTAATTAATATATGTACTTAAAAATTTGATTCGTCAAAATAACATTAACGAAACTTTTCATTTTCTACTATAGAGGTTGAATTATACTAAAAAAAGTTTTACAATTAGTCAAAATGATGTTTACTTTATTACAACTCAAAGTGACTATATGTAGGATTTTTGATAATTATGTTATAATTAAGAATTTATAAACAAAATTAATTCTAAAGTCTAAAAAAAAATTGTGTGACTGAATTTTGCTAAAAATTGATGTACTTATGTCAAAATGGTATTTACTCTTTATCTTTGCGAAAAAAGTGAGACAAGTCAAATCACTTGATTTTTGAGTTATTACCATTAATTAATTCTGTTAAAATCATTTCATAAGTCAGCATAGATTACATTTTAGTTTTTGACGTCTTTATTGTGTTGGAAATAGTTTTTCGCTATTTCTGAGAAATTTTTGTTACTTCTGTGGCAAAGGTGAAAGTCTAGATGACATGGTGCTTGATTTTTGATAACTAGAGTTGAGTGAATAATAGAACTACCTCTATAAAAATACTAATTAATTAATTTACTTCAAAATTTGATTCGTCAAAATGACATTAACAAAACTTTTTATTTTATATTAAAGAGGTGGAATTATACTAAAAAAGTTTTAGTCAAAATGATGTTTACTTTATTATAACTCCAAGTGACTTATATGTAGGATTTTTGATAATTATGTTATAAGTAAGAATTTATAAACAAAATTAATTCTAAAGCCTAAAAAAATTGTGTGACTGAATTTTGCTAAAAATTGATGTATGTCAAAATAGTATTTACTCTTTATCTTTGCGAAAAAAGTGACATAAAACAAAACACTTGATTTTTGAATTAATTTAGCATTAATGAATTCTGTTAAAATTATTTCATAAGTCACCAAAGCGAATTAACTTCATAGATTACATTTTAGTTTTGACGTCTTTATTGTGTTGGAAACAGTTTTTTGCTATTTCTGAGAAATTTTTGTTACTTCTGTGGCAAAGGTGAAAGTCTAGATGACGTGGTGCTTGATTTTTGATAACTAGAGTTGAGTGAATAATAGAACTACCTTTATAAAACTACTAATTAATTAATTTAGTTAAAAATTTGATTCGTCAAAATGACATTAACAAAACTTTTCATTTTATATTAAAGATGTGGAATTATACTAGAAAAGTTTTAGTCAAAATGATGTTTATCTTTATTATAACTCAAAGTGACTATATGTAGGATTTTTGATAATTATGTTATAATTAAGAATTTATAAACAAAATTAATTCTAAAGCCTAAAAAAATTGTGTGATTGAATTTTGCTCAAAAATGGATGTCAAAATGGTATTTACTCTTTATATCTTTGCGAAAAAAGTGAGACAAGTCAAATCACTTGATTTTTCAGTTATTCGCATTAATGAATTCTGTAAAAATCATTTCATAAGTCATCATAGATTACATTTTACAATTAGTTTTCTACGTCTTTATTATGTTGGAAACAGTTTTTCGCTATTTCTGAGAATGTTCTTCTCACTTCTGTGGCAAAGATGAAAGTCTATATGACTTAGTGCCTGATTTTTGATTACTCTAGACTTGAGTAAACAATAGAACAACCTGTATGGAACTACAAATTAATTAAATGGCTAGAAAATTATAAAAGTCAAAATGATATTACCGAAACTTCTCATTTTTCATAAATAGAGGAGGCTAAAATTTATTTACCTTTATTACCACAGACTATCGTGCAAAATTAAAAACGAAATATTTCTTTCCATAGATAGAGCGATGAGATGATGAGAGGTCAATAAAAAAAAAAAAACTTTCATCTCTCTCTCTCTCTCTCTCTCTTTCGCCCATCTTTATACTATTAGAAATGTAATTAATTAAAGCTTATAGTTTGAGCATGTGATAGAATAATGATGATAAAGAGTAAATAAACTTAAGCAATGCCCGCGCGTTATTTCTTTGTGTTGCGATATCTCCAACAGTATATATAAGAAGAAGAAGAAGAAGAAGAAGAGGACGATGAGGAGAATGTAGTGGTGGCGTGCTCTCGTGCGCTCGTGCTGTTTAGCTATTGTTACGAGAGAGTATCTTTCCGATGCAGGCTGACAAGGCACTTCTTATATATATACATATATATATTATTATATCAGCCAGTTTTCCTATGATGACACAATAGGGAAAGAGAGAGTGCCATCTTAATCAAAACCTACTAAAACAGTTACAATGCGATATGGATAGGGGGCGCGCGCGCAACATAAAAAATCGTCCTCATTTCATCAAAACAATAACACTTTCGATGTTGATTGTGTGATGATTATATTATTCATAATATTATGTATGTGTTTGTGTGAAAGAGAGAGAGAGAGTGAGAGATGTAGAGAGAATGCGTTGATCGGAATCATCATCAACGTACCTGTAGGTAATGGTACTTAAAGAGCCATTAATATTAGGTAATTAGAATTTATCTGAACGAAGCCGCGGCAATAGGATCGGGTCTAAATCATCTTACGAAAAGATCAATAATAATAATATTGCACTCAATTCTAGATCACGATATACACAGTGGGTGGGTGGGTTTAATATACACTCACTCCACTCCACAACATATTGTACTATGTACAATGTACGTACAACTTTTTACATTTTCCTTAAAACGTTTTTTTTTCTTCTTCTTCTTCTTCTTCTGTTTGATATTCTCTATTCTTATTATAATAGTAATAACTGATAAAAAGTCAATCATTTAAATAGGAAGATAATACACGATGTATTATATAGGCATATTGTATATGTGGTATGGATAGATAGGCATCATACTTCATTCTCTCTGTCGGCACAATTACACACGTCCAGATTGTAATCAGATAAAATAAATTCAAGAATTGGCGCATTCAATGAATGACTTTTATATGTGTATAGTCTGCCTCATGTCATCCCATTATTTATCATATTTAATTTATTAATTAAATATTTTGTTAATTAAATAAAATTAATTCTACATTCAAATTATACTAAACATAATTGACAATTATATTTACGAATTCATTAAAAAATATTTATTGATAATTAGTGATTTTTTGAAAAAGTTTCTAGTGTAGTTAAAGACCTCTGCGAAATTCTAAAATTTTTTTTGTAAAAGAATTTTGATAAAATTTGTTTGAATTGTAAGTCAAAAATGATCATGTTAAAGTGACAGTAAGTTGTATGTAGCTCCCTGATTACTTGATTAAAAATTCAAACTGTCAAAATGACATTAACGAAACTTTTCATTTTATATAATAGAGGGTGCTGGAATAATGATTCACTAAAAATAGTTTTAGTCAAAAGGACGTTTATATTTATTATAAGTTGAAGTGATAATGTAAGTAATGCACATGATTTTTGTTATTGGTGGTTTAATTAATTGAGAAAATAATTAATAGAATTGAAAACTAAAATGTCAAAATGCCATTTACCAAGCTATACAGTTTATATATTAGATGGGGCAAACAATAAATATTGAGAATCGTCGAATCGAAACTTTTTAATAAATTTTATTAATTCTTTATTCGATTAAAATTAAATTATACTAAACACAATTGACAATTTTACATTTACAAATTAATTAAAAAAATATTTTTGAAGGACGAATGGAAATGTATTTGGGACTTATTTTCCGAAACATGTAACGAAATAAAATAAATCATTAACAACAAATAAGAATTGTACATTGGGACACCCCTAAGAAGCATCACATATATGTATAATAAATTATTGACCTATCCGAAATTTTAAAATTAAAAAAATAAATCAGTAAGTTGTGCGTTCTCTATGGTTGTGCCTAGGTTTCTGAGTAATTAATTAAAAATTCAAACTATTAAAACGACATTAACGAAACTTTTCATTTTATATAATAGAGGGTGCTGGAATAATAATTTGGTTTATGTTAAAGTGATAATGTAAGCAATGCACATGATTTTTGATAATTATTATTGGTAGTTTAATTAATTGAAAAATAATTAATCGAATTGAAAACTAAATTGTCAAAATGACAACCAATAAATACATTTTGAGAATTGTTGCCGAAACTTTTAAATAATTTTTATTAGTTCTCTATTTAGTTAATATTAATGCAATAGTTGAACCAAAAATAATTGAGACATTAAATTTAATTGCCAAGTTTGAGAATTAAAAATTAATTTAAAAATTGTAATTTACTGAATATTTACTATAAAACTGTGTTGTATATGAAATTTCTGTATTGTAAACAGAGTTTCTGCAAAGAATCGCAATAAAGATGTTTTCATTTAAAGAAAAGGTCGAGCGATAAGAATGAAAAAAAGTTAAAATTTGTTAGTTGTGCGTTTGTGTTTGTGGACCGAACAGGTGTTTCTGTTATAACTGTTATGTGTTGTGTTAATAAGTAATTTTTAAAAAACAATTATCTTGTAGTGTGATGTAATTATTATTAAGGTAGGCCATCCTATTTCCCTGTCTGTCTGTCTGTGTGTGTATACATACATATTCCGATTACTGTTATTATAGAGGTTAGGTTTTCAAATCATAATTCCATAAGATGATGAGTAATACGCCTTACTTTGTGGGTTTGTTTTGCCTTCCAGTTAAATGATATTTAACAATAAAATGTTATTTGAGAGTGCTCACATGTTCAGGTTCACCCACATTGCACAAACGTGCACGCTTTCTATATGGCATGTTGGTTGCCTATACACACACACACACACATGCACACACACACACACACACCTTGCTTAGCGCATTATGTGTGAATGTGTAATGACTTTTTACAATCATTTATTTATACTAAAGCAGAGCCAATGATACATAATAGAAAATTCCAAAGCGCGCTTAATTCAATATTTCCTGTTTCGGTGCTCACATAGAGAGAGAGTGTATAGATAGATAGACATATACATACATATACACTTCACTCATCATACCACGTCCATACGAAACGAATTAGTTTGAGAAATAACGCAAAATAGAAGGAAAAAATTATATGAAGCAATTCGTCGTTGTACTGAAGCATGTCTAAACACCAACATCCTCTTCGCGTCTTCTCTTCTTTTCACTCATTCACTATATCGTGTGGTGCATTGATCTATCTATCTGCAGATAAAAACATATATAGATTTTTGAGAGAAGGAAATAAAACAACAACAACAACACAAATTGTTCTTCGAGAACCGGATAGAGAAAAAGAATTCATTCGAATACGATTTTGTCACAGTAAAAATGATGATACGGAATAAAGGAAACGTAATTAGTAGATGAGAAAAAACAAAAAAGTGTTTTTAGTCTTAATTTTTCATTCTTCTTATATAGCAGGCGATATTTGATTAATATTTGAAATAGAACAAAATACATCCGTTTTATTACCACGTTATTATATGTCAAAGTGACATTAATTAATTAAGCATTCAAACTGTCAAAATGACATTAACGAAACTTTTCATTTTATATAATAGAGGTTGCTAAAATTAGTTTTACAATTAGTCAAAAATACGTTTATTTTTATTATATGTCAAAGTGACATTAATTAATTAGGCATTCAAACTGTCAAAATGACATTAACGAAACATTTCAGTTTATATAATAGAGGTTGCTAAAATTAGTTTTAGTCAAAAAGACGTTTATTTTTATTATGTGTCAAAGTGACAGTTTGTGGAGCATGCTGATTTTGTCACAGTAAAACAATTATCATAATAATGTTAGGGAATAAAAGAAAAATAATTATTTAAAAAAAACCAAAAAAAGATTATTTGTTTTTATTTTTATTTCTTATATAGTAGGAGCTGTTTGATTAATAAAATACATTTACAATTAGTCTAAATGACGTTCATTGCTTATCAAAGTGACAGTATGCTGAGGTACTACTGATTAATTAATAAATAATTTAAAGTGTCAAAATGACATTATCGAAACTTTTAATTTTATATAATAGAGGAGGCTAAAATAAAAACTATTTTGTCAAAAATACGTTTATTTTTATTATATATTGTCAAAGTGACAGTTTGTGTTGTGTGCTGATTTTGTCACAGAAAAACAATAATAATAATAATAATAATAATATAGGGAATAAAAGAAACGTAATTAGTAGAAGAGAAGAAAAAAACAAAAAAAAAGAACGCGCGCGCGCTCGCTGATGTGTTTTTATTTTTAATTTTTGTTTCCTCTTATATTATAGCAGGCGCTGTTTGATTAATATTTGAAATACAACAAAATGCGTCGTTTTTTCACAGCGTTTTATGTATTTTCTTTTCGTTTCGTTGTTGTTGTTGTTATTTGAAAAATTGATGAGGGACATTTAATAAAATAATGAAGATGCTTAATTAAGTATAAAACAAATGAATGAAAAGAAAAAGTTTATTTGGAGACAGAAAGAAGTTAAATAATTCATTTCAATTTCTTTGTCATATTTTAGAAATGATTTTTTTTCATTATATTATTATATTCTATAAATAATTGATTTTCTTTTGTTATAATTAAGAAATTGTTTAGGTGGTGGGCGTGCAAACAACAACACTCGTCCTTCTCTCATATAGAAAACGAAAAATTTAATTAGTTATAAATGACTTGGCAGTCTTTATTATATTTCATGATAAATAAATATTCAAATTGGATCTGTTCTTAATACAATGTGTCAGAGTTGCGTGAAATAATAATGCATCTTCATCGAGTGTCCTGTCATTCTCTTTATCGCGATCATCATTAACCATTATATGTCACCTTAAAATGCACCTATAAGTAGGTAAGTAACGAGCAATTAAAACTAAAAGTTGATGAGTTGTATTTTCGCATTCGATATTTCTTACAAGTCCATCTTGGGAGTCATTTGTTTGTGCAAAACTCTGATAAAACGCACGCGGAATTGTGATAGATTTAAGTAGAAAATAAAGGACGGAGATAGATTATAAAATAAAATAAAAAGGAGAGGGCGCGCGCGCCTGTCTCAGTGAAACGATGAGGAGAAAGAATACGAAAAGGAGTTTAGTTGGTGGATAGAGGAAACGAATAATCGTAAAATCGAATATTTAACGAATATAATAAGGTTGAATGTGTGCGAGATGAAAGAGGAAATTTATGTATGCGCGAATTGAAAATTAACTAAACTCATTAAATAAACAACAAATTGCAGTTTTAGGTAGAAGTTGCAGAAGAAATGACATTTTATTAATTAAATTGATTTTCGTTTATAAATTAATTCTCAATAACTCTGAAATTATTTATTATCATCACAAAATAATTTTTAATACAATTTAAGCAATTTTGTTTAATATTGTATTATAAAAAATATTTTATTAATTAAAAAATTCATATTAATTTGATTGATTTGACTTTGACAGTACACTTTGATAGTTTATTGGAACTTAAGTTATCACAGTCTACTTTAATTTTCGTTTTGTATCAACACGAATGAAACTTTCAAATTATTTATTATCATTACAAAATGATTGATAAAAAGTAATTTTTATTACAATTTAATCAATTAAAAAAAAATTTATATTATAAAAAAAGTATTTATTAAAAAATTGATTGATTTGAAATGTCACTTTGACAGTATACATAGACAGTGATTTCTAATTTAATTGTAGCAACTTAAATTATCATACAGCCTACTTTAATTTTCTTTATGTTTCAAACACGAACAATAAAATTTTTAGATTATAAATTAATTTGCAATTACTTTGAAATTATTTATTGTCATTACAAAATAATTATTGAAAAATCATTTTTAGATAGTACAATTTAAGCAATTTTGTTTAATATTAAAAAAAAATTTTTATTAATTAAAAAATTCATATTAATTTGATTGATTTGAAGTGTTACTTTCAAAGTACACTTTGATAGTGACTTAAGTTATTACAGCCCACTTTAATTTTCGTTTTGTATCAAGACGAACAATACAATTTTTAGGTTATCAATTAATTTGCAATTATCTTCAAATTATTTATTATCATTACAAAATGATAAAAAAAAAAATTTATTACACTTTAATCATTTTTTTATTAAAAATTTCTATTAAAAAAAAAGTATTTATTAAAAAATTGATTGATTTAAAATGTCACTTTGACAGTACACTTTGACAGTGACTTTAAATTTTATTGAACCAACTTAAGTTATCACAGCCTACATTAATTTTATTTATGTTTCAACACGAAAAAAAAATTTTTAGATTATCAATTAATTTGCAATAACTTTTAAATTATTTATTATCATTACAAAATGATTTATAAAAAATAAAAGTTTATTACACTTTAATCATTTTTTTAAAAATTTCTATTTAAAAAAAAAGTATTTATTAAAAAATTGATTGATTTAAAATGTCACTTTGACAGTACACTTTGACAGTGACTTTTAATTTTATTGAACCAACTTAAGTTATCACAGCCTACATTAATTTTATTTATGTTTCATTACGAAAAATAAAATTTTTAGATTATAAATTAATTTGCAATAACTTTGAAATTATTTGTTAGCATATCAAAAATAATTTTGATTAAACTGTAATAAAAGTTATTATTATATTTTATAAATAAATTATATTAATTTGATTGATTTGAAGTGTCACTTTGACGGTTCGCATTGACAATAAGTTTTAATTTAATTGTAGCAACTTAAGTTATCACACAGCCCACTTTAATTCTCTTTTTGTTTCAACTCTACGAATGAAATTTAATTAAAGTTTTATTGCATCGCTCTGTATATGTATAGATTTGAGTAATTAAACATTTTTCATTGGTGATATGAATAATTGTTCTTTCCACTTTCATTTCGGGTTCGTTTATGTGCATAATATTTTTTCTGTTCTGACTCGTAAACAGTTTTGGTTTGTTTAAGTCGACGTCGTCGTGTTGGCGGCTGTTGTTGTTGGTGGTGGTGGTGGTTGTTAGGAAAAAAAACGAAGCAAACTTATAGCTTTCTCTTAAAGTACACGAAAATTTTAATTCTGATTTCCATTGGGGTTTATACCTATACATAGCCGAATTAAATTAGAAAATGAGAAAGGATTTGCGTCTTAATACACGTCAGTGGTGTAGCAGTAGTAGAGTGAGAGGGAATTGGGAGATAAGATTGTTTTTAGCTAAATGACACCTCATCAGTAATTTTTAGGACAGCTGTCCTAATATTTAAGAAAATCCCAAATGAAATATGATTGAGCAATTAGTAATAAATAGCATTTGAATTAATTAATATAAGTAATATTTTGCTAAATAAAAGGAGCAAGAAAATGAATGTCCGGATGGTTGGTTGGTTGGCTGGCTGGGCTTGAGTTGGTTAGGTCGGTTGGTCTGTGGAGCACGAAATGATATGATTACAATCACCGTTCCGACATATATCATTGTAACTATTATTATTGCTATCTGTTACTAATGATTGTGTATGTTGAATCGGTCGTGCATCATTACTCATTAATATAGTTCGATTTGATCTCAACTTTTGTGAGTGAGTGAGGGAAGGAAGATGAAGAGTCATGAGAACCACTTTGTTTTGCGTTTGCCAACAATTCCTCCTCCTCGGCGCGCTCTCTTTTCATTTCCATTTCATATTTATTAATAATTTCATCAATTCCAAATTTTATATATTCTTTATACTTATAGAAATCAATTTAAACAAAAATTTTAAGAAAATTCTATTAAGAAATTTGCTAAAAATACTTTTAGTCATAGTGACATTTAAATTTATTAAAGTGACATTAAGTTTTGCATAGATTAATTAATTAAAAACTGTCAAAATGAATGACATTAAAAAAACTTTTTACTTTTTATAATAGATGGTTCACTAAAAGTAGTTTATATTTATTAAAGTGACAAAGTTGGTTATTCAAATGATTTTTGATAATTATTATTATTACTCGTTCAACTTGCTGAGAAAAAAATACAATAACTACTAAATAATTGAAGTGTTAAAAATTAAAAAGTCAAAATGACATTTACTAAGCTTTTCAATTTATATAATAGATGGGACGACCAATAAATATTGACTATCGTCGTTGAAACTTTAA
>JAODFZ020008677.1:0-13157 GCA_027574845.2 Deinopsis erosa
AGTTTCTGCCAAATCTGATCTAAATTAACCTGCTATTTGAGAGAACTTCTCAAATTTTGTATTTGCAATATTGAAAATTTCCAAAAATTGACATATACCCCTTTACTCCAACACCACACATTTGATTATTATTGAAACGAAACCAATGACAAATTTTTAAATTAGGATATGAGCTTCAAGGGTTGGCGAACCACTGTTTGGGAATCACTGCCTTAATTAATTCATAAAATGATTTTCTATTTTTATTTAACATCAGAATTGCAAATTTGTTTCTATTTAAGGAGCTAGGCATTATACAATATTTTGAATGGCAATTTAAATCGTGCCTCCTCTTAGGTGAAACAAGATTTAAATTCCAATGTATCCATTCCACAAAAGCTTTGATCTTATTGTTGAAATAAGCAGAAGAAAAATTTAAATCCATGCCTTTTCTGATTAATCTTTGGCCCATCATAATATAACAATAGATAAAATTTGAATATAAAGCTTTTAGAATTTAGATAGTATAGGTATTGATTGATTTCCTAACAACTTAATAATTATTCCATTTTTTTACTCACACATTCACATGTGTAGGTATCGACTTCTAATCATATTTCTTTAGCAATTGAGCTGCACCTTTTTGACTTCCTCTACCTTAGAGCAGCACTTAACAATAAATTGGTGCTGCTGTATATGAGTTTATTTATCAATTGCTATATTTATATTCAATAAAATTATAGTCGTTTGCTGAGCACTATATAAATGAAACCATTTTTTTGCCCTGTCATCATAAACAATATAATAGATTCCATCAATCTGATGAAACATGTAATAAATTAGATGATTTTAAACGTTTCAACACATTCATATAAAAAAAATATGTTAAGAAATGTCGTTATTTATAAATGTGCCTAAGCATTTCTAATTGATATAGCATTTTTCTTGTAATTTAAACGTTTTGGTATAAATTACATTTTGCATTCTTAACTTATTCAAATTGAAAAGCCTTGTCATTTTAAAATTTAGGTTTTTGGCTGTGAAATGCTTTGGATTTTGCACTTTGTTACGAAATGTGAATGCTATTATAAATATTTTGTTTTGAGAAGTTGTATATTTATATCTTTAAAAAAATTTTCCACCGAATTTTTTTATTTTGGATGAAATTGTTATAATACATGACACGTTTCACAATACACATTGTGAGGTGTCTGCTTTGATGATAAATACTGTATTTTTTTTAATAAGTAACAGATTGGCTGCCAGACCAAAGTGTCACATATTAATATCATTTTCGTTCCTTTATATCTTTGCGTCATTTCAATTTTACCTAACAATGCATGCGAGAGGAAGAAAAAATACTTGTGAAAAATAGCAGCATTAGCATGAGATGATTAAAAGCTTGTTCTGTCTATTATTAAAAAATATATTTCTTTGTTGCCAACATTCACATTATACTAAGTGGCCAAATATTAATAACATAAGAGAAACGCGCGCGCGTTTTAAAAGCCACACAATTCCAATGGTCCATAAAACGCATTCTTTCTTCATAAGCAATCTTTGTTCTTTTCTAAAGTGGAACATCTGTTTTTCGTCAAAGATTATTCACTAATGGGTAGACGTCTTATGCATATGTGGGTAGATATTAAGTGCGACCCGAATATTTCATCTTCTTCTTTCCCTGATAATATTGTTTCCATATTTGTATCAAGTTACACCACTGACCCACCAACATAAATCAGATTTTGAGTGTTCACATCCCCTTAACATATCCCCAACATTGACTCTCAGACCCTATACACATTTTTTCTTTTCTTCTACGTATTAGGTCGAGGGTGCATTTCTGATCGCATTTTTCTATGTTAAAACATTTTCTCTCCAGGGCATGTTTTTATTCATATTGTCATGAGGTTTTAAAACGTTTAAATAAAAACTACACGCACCGTTTAAAAAATAAACACGTTATATACATGTAATTAGATAATTTACATAAATAGGGCTTTTTTATATGCTAATACCAACATCCCTTCTATCACATTTACAACCTTAATTTATTAGCTGGACATATCGTATTCAAAACTTACTATTTCCATTATTGCACTTTCAATGGGTTAGTTCTCTTTTATGCTAACTTATTAAGACTTTATTTCGTTTAATTATTCTAAACTGACTTAGACAGACAAAGAATTATCTAGGTGATGTCTAGAACATCTGGCAGAGATTAAAATTTGCCCTTAAATCAAACATTTTTATTATCCATGCAGAATTCTTTATATATTTTATGTATTTTATTTATTTCCCACTAATATTCAAGCTCATTATTATAGGACTAGTTATTTGACCAATTCAAATATGAAGATATTAAATTTCAGTTGGTGAATTGTTATGCACTCTTGATAATCTCAAACGTATTTTTATTGTTTGCCTTTCAAACATAAAAATTTAATCCATCTCATATTCATAACATTCTATTCATTATTACCCCTATATGAATTAGATAAAAAAAATATTTATAACTCGATTATTTAGACATAATTGTGCCTTATTTGACCTAAATATTTGACTTAGTTACAATATTTTATTAGACGGCTCTATCTTATCAGTTTCTTTTTTGTTCATTTATTTTTAACAAATAATAATAAATCATCTTTTATATTTAGAGATAGAAATGAATATTGAAAAGTAAATTGTCCATTGCTACATTTGATTGCATATTCAGTTTCCAGACAGGATGTTGCAAATGTATTTTGGAGTGTTGTTAGCATGAACCTTTCCTATCTAACTTAATGGCATCCAGATGTGGATTCTTTGTCTAAAAAGTTAACTATCATACGCATTTTACACGACATAAGTTTTTCAAAAAATTTTTACTCAAATATCCATTGTATTTTTTATAAACAACCATATGGTTTTTAATATCAAATTACCAACACACACACACACACACACATTGTGCTTTTAGTAATGCGCAAAAACTGATTTGCAATTATTATATTCGATATCAAATTAATATTTCAAGGATTGTTTGTTTTAATCTATGGTATAAATTATTATGTCCTACATAAGAAGATAAAAACGTCGTCTAATCAAAAAACTCATTTTCAAAGTGCATCATACACAATATATGAATGTGTTGTTTTGTTTTTTGACAAAGATTAAATTAATTTGAAAGGTCAAAATGTTATGAATTATAAAGTAGAGCAAGCAAAAATAATGACTTTGTTTTAATCAGTTCATGATGCAATAAATTATTATACAACAATACATGCAAGAAAATGTGAAGGAAGGAAAAAAGAACCCTTTTTGCCTATTTAACGTAGTAATTGCGCACCTCTCTAACTATATTTGTTTCAGATATGAAATTACAAAGCACTTAAGTAAACAAAAAAAGAATAGTATTCGAATGTGGTCTTATTAAAAAAAAGGCTCGTTATTTACGGCTGTTATGTGATACACATGCAGTTAGTAAGTGTCAGACTTGTTAGAGGAGACATTCAACTTAAAGAAAGAAACATGTAATTCTAATGAAAAACGCGAGCATTTCTGCCATTAGCTCGTGCTGGGGCTAAACTACAATATCACTAATTGTGAAATGTTTTATTAAAATGTGTAATGTGACACACGCGTTCTCAAAGTGAATTTCAATTCTGAAATGTTTTTTAGAACATAGTTTAATTCAATAAAAAATATGTAATCATAATGAAAGGAGACGAGCAGTTCTGTCATACAATTGTAATTATATCTCTCATATTGTGACATTCTCGCATGAAATTTTCTTAGCCAGGAAACTTGTACAAGTTTTCAAATGCGCAGCAAAACGGGCTCGGCTTCTAAAAAGTTGCATCGACATTCTCTCAATATATATTTTATATATATAAAATATTTTTTATCATTATTATGATTGTGCAATTTTTATATAATAAAAAAAGAGGACATGAATTATTATAGCTTGAAGCAGATGCGCTCGTATTGAAAAATAATGGAGAAAACGTTATGCATTTTTCATATTTCCATTTCTGTTTTGCGTGAATCACCTCAATACCAAACATACCTTCTACATGCTGAATGCTTACTTAAGACTTATTTTTACTCATTCCATGGATTGTTGACTTTGCACATACAATATAGGAAGCACTTTTATCGCTAATATGATTGAGAATAGAATAAAATGCAATAAATTTGCTTATAATTGAGGGAATATATCATCATAACGATACATTAAAGTAGTATTTGTGCTGGCAGGTAATTGTATTTATGCGATGCTTTTAAATCAATAGCGGAATCAACAACGTCATCATCATCAAAACGACCGAACAACAGGGCATAAAAGTGTAATGGGAACAGTGTTTCTATGATAAGGGAAATTCAATTGTCGTCAGTACGTGAATCAGTAGTTGTTTTGAAAAGAGAGATATAATTTGAATGGAATGGATGTCCATGTTTGTGTTTGCATGGAATAGAAGTCCTTTATCGGCGCATATAAAAGAGACTTTACAGTTTCATTTGTTTATTCGAAAAAAAACACATTTTTTTTACTTTTTAATTTTAAATATTTAAAATGAGTAATTAATTTAAGGATAATTGATTAGATATTGTAGTTGAACATGTGGTAACATGTTGAGGTTTAATCATCTTCATTAGAGAAGTGTTAATTAACAAGTGTCATGATGCCCTAGCACATCAATGACAAGTACTGAAATAAAAAAGAAATATATATATATATATATATATATTGAAGAAAGAATGTGCTTTCTTTTTACATAGCAGTCTCCACATCATAAAACAGTAAAATTTTTCATTCATTCAATCAGAAAACTAGAAATAACCTTATATGAAGAATCAAGTCGATTTGATAAACGAGCTCAAATAAAATACGTTATATGCTTTTCCTCGTAATTGGACTTCTTGTTCATTTTATTCATTACTTACCATCGTACGTTTCTTGTAATGTTTGTGTCTATTTGATATTTTATTACTTTGAAAATCTCTTGTTGTTTCTTGTTTGTTATATTCTTTTATCAATTGCATACGCTTACAAGTTTTTCTCATTTTTATTTATTTATTTATTTATTGCAGCTTCTCGTTTTTTCTTGCTGCACTTTTTATTACAGATAGTACAGGATGTTATTTAATATAAAATTATGCATTCTAATAAAGAAAATAAAATTTGTTTTATAAATTCTTTATAGACCAGTTTTTACTCCTATATGGTATGAATTAAAACACTTTAGTTTGCCTATTCAATATTTATTTTACTGCAATATAAACTATAAAAAATTAATTACTGAAACGCTTTTATTTGCCTTTTTATAACATTTTTTGGTAAACTAAATGCAAGAGTTTAAAAGAAAATCGTTGTGAGAGTTCGCACAGTCTGACAATGATGATGTATGAGTATGTGTAGTAAACAACGATCATGTGTGTTATTCTAAGGAAGCGAACATCCGCTATTTGGTGAAATATAGCCTTGTCTTTTTTGAACAATTCTAAACAAGTCGTACTTTTGTCCCGATCCCCAAACTCGATGATGCGTTAGTAAAACGGTTCACCGGATTCACAGCGGAAAATAAATAGGCTTTGATCATCGCGTATAGGAAACGATCTAAAACCGCTATTTGATATCTTGACGAAACTTACTGAATAAATAAATTTATATACATTCATATATGATAAATTATGATTTTTAAGATGTTGTCATATTGAAATATGCAACAATATTCTTTCATCGAAAGATCAAATAAATAACGAGAGCGCTTTAAAACAAAAGTTGACCGTCTTTAGATGGATGAATTGCCTATTATTTCTCATATCAATGGCTCTATTAAGAATGTTGATGATGATCATCATCATGATCATAAAATAGTAATGATGTAATCGGTAATGTTTCTCTAATAACAGATACAGAATGGTGCATTGTTTAGCGCTTTGATATACATGTCCCATTGAGTTTCTGCCCTCACCCTCATAGAATAATAAAAGCTGGCGACCGTTTACATAATGACTGATACAATACGTGTCATCAGAGTCACTTGTTCTACAAGGAAGTCATTTCGTTCAGATTCGGACATGACTTGACCCAACTTTAGGATTTATGTCCTGATTATAAAGCTGTGTTCATGTAGGGAATAAAAATCTCTGATTATGATTAATCCCATCAAGCAGATTTATCAAAATTAATTTGAAAATAAAAATATTTTATTTGAATGACTGAAGAGATTTAGTCTTCTAGTAAAATAATAAGTAATCTGCAAAAGGTGGAGAAATTTTCATGCAAGCATAAAACAGCGACGACAAAACCGATGCGGAAACCAAACAGAAACAGAAATAATATAATGAAGTAAAGAAAATATTTATTTGAGAAATTAGATTTGTTTCCCTGCTGTGTCGGCTCTAAAATTGCTATGCGAGTCTTTCAATCAATACAAAACAGACGACTGCCATTTCTATAATGTGTATATATATTTTATTTTATTTTTTTTTTCTTAAAAAGTATCATTAAAGTCTCCAACATAAATACGTTATCGTCTTTTATAAAACAAATTTGTATTTCTTCTTTTGACAGAAGCTGCTTTGCATTATTCAAAGAGAATAAAAATGCTTTTAAAAATTCACAATGCTTCAACTTTATATATTAAAAATATATAATAAAAAAGGTAGCGCTTTCTTTCAAACTTTGTTTTTCTTATAATTAGCTGCAAATTGTGTTGCATCTAATTAACTTTTTGTTTCATACCTTTTATATATTCTTTTCTATATAAGTAATAATAACAAAATTTTATTTAAATTTTTAATTGTAAATTTCACTTTGATGTTTAATTAAACATAAATATCTGTAGCGTTATTGACTTTCGGATATTTAATGTTCTATAATATAAAATTTTCTAGTTACTTAGAATTAATTAAAATTTATTTTATCGCTTATATAAAAACAATAAACGCACATATATGGAATTTCTTTTATTTAGAAAGTAAATATTTACGCAAAAACCAGAAGACAATAATCATGATATCTCTGAGCATAATTTCAACGGTAAAACTCGTTTAAGAGTATAATAATTTATAATTGTTGAATCAACATTGTTTGTTTCCTTATTGTATGACCTCTGATTATTTCCAATCAGAATATTAATAAATAAATATGATACATAACAATCATGTAATATGTTTGATGGTTACTATATAATGTATGCCTGCTATATAAGTACATAATATAAAAAATGATATAATAAAAGTATTTGAAAATGTGATAAGAAAGTGCCTAACCTTCTGACACATGATTGTTCTCGGATATTAAAGAAAAATATAGAGAGAGAATGAGATTACAAGTCGTTTTAGATGTTTGAGTGTTTAAATATTTACGATTTAGTGCTTATTAGAATCGGTCAGTTATGCAGTAAATGCAATTTGATGTTATTTGGTAGCGGAAATTGGCAAGTGCCGCATCTTTCTGCTTTCACTCCTTGGGGCTAATTAAATAACACGTAGGTAATCACCATTTCATCTAACTAACTTAACAAGATTTGCAATCAGCAAATTTGTAATGACTTATGGATATGTTTTTTTTTGTTACAGAACCATGTCTTCCAAACGAAAATCACCACCAACGAAATTACAAGAAGGTGGTACTGCAGTCGAAGAAGTTGCTCCATTACCTCCCACAATAATTGGCGGTGGTAGTGATGGTGGCGGCCTAACCGATTTGGATGAAACAAGCAGTAATAATTTAAGCGATCTCGGTGAAGAGGATCACACTGCAATGCTAAATAATTATAAAGGATACAAATTATCAGAATCATCGAGCGCGTCCGTTTCTGGTAGTGAAGTTGACGATGGCATTGAGGAGGATAGATTACCTCCAAGTAAAAAACAACGTGTCTGTCAGGATTCACAAAATACAAATACAATATCGGCCATATCAATTCATACAGAACGCAAAGATGCAGATACGAGAAGACGTAACTCATCTGAATGTAGTTCACCAACATCCGATATTAAAACAAGTATTCACTATAATAATAATAATATTAGTTTACATAATAATAATAGTTCCTCACATCCTGTTAAACGCTCAATGGACGATGTACTCAAAAGACTTACATCTAAAATGAACAACAGTACAATAAAGGAAGAAAAACGACCAACACCAGCGACAACACCAAATAATTCGTGAGTTAAATTAGAATGCAATAATTTATATAAGACTTACTAAACCTAATATTAATAATAAAATTGCGTATTATCCTTATTAATACAATATATCTTTAATTTTGCCTTGACATTTTAACCCTCTTCTTAAATCAATGATAATACATAACAAACCGATTAACCCAATTCTTTCCGCTTTTTTTTTTATAATCTATCATCATCCTACACATTTATGCGTAAATACGCATAATATATAACAATTTTTCTTTCAATTATATTATTTATTCATGTCTGATGCATGCATTACGAAATAATATTACAATAAATCAATAAATTGTTATCAAAACGGAAACAACTCGATCATCACTATATAATAATTATTCATTTCATTCATTAATAAATTATTTAAAAATATATTAGAAATGAATGAAAATTAATTTTATATTTAAATGTATGTTTGAATAATGCAATAGAGAGGGGGATGTGTAAAGGTGGCTAGTAGTAGAAGGTAATTTGATCCTAGAAATGCATTACATTTTACATAAACTATATATTGGAGTTTATGTTAAAACTAGGAGCTTCTACGTGCCCTCTCTCTATACAGTTATACGTGCAGATTGGCGTCAAGACGGTCAAGCTTCTGCATAATACAACGAGCTTTCGAAAGCTCTATATAGCACAAACTTTCAATGTATGCGTTGTTCGTCCTTCCTTCCGCTACTAAGGAAAACTTGTTTTCAAATTAGTTATTTGTTCAAAAACACAATTTGCTTTGAAAGCTTTTGATTCAGAACGGTATTTCTTGTTTTTCATGATTAAACATCATCTCACATGCGTTATCAAAATGTGAGATCTTTTATATGTTTTGCAGTAGTCTCAAAGGGACAATGGACGATGTTTTAACTTCCTCCATATTTGTTTCTGCTTTGTTTTTCTCTTTTATTTTTATGTTCAGATAAGTACATGAAAAGGAAACATTTAATGTATTTTCATTATTTTTCTTTTCTGTTGCAGAGATGAAGGCACAGCTGCTCTACAACAAGCGCTCTCTGGAGATAATTTCATGGAAAAGGAACGAAAACTATCGGAAATGATATTCCAATTGCAGTTGGTTCGGGAGCAACTTCTTTCACAGCAACAATCGCATTTACCCGAACAAAAGGTAGGATTTTTTGATTTTATTTGATTATTTGATGAAATTGATATTGGTTGCTGAGTACATAATATAAATAAGAAGGGAACCAACAAAAGATCCATTTGACAATCACTATGCCTTCAGTGAGTGAGTGTGTTGCATATTTTACGTAGTACTCGATCTGCATTCAGGTCACCTTGTTGACTTGCTCTTTTGATGGTGCGGACTCCCGAGAACACAAAGGAAATAGGGAATGTGAATGGAGAACGAAAACAGAAAGAACAACTCCATGAACAAGTTAAATTAAACATATACAGTAACAAACACACAAAAAATGAATAATGAACGAGATTCTCTGTGATATGCCAGACCTATTACAAGCTTTCCCATTCAAAATCTTTCTTTCTATCTCCCTCTCATTCTATATGTAATTTTCGTAGAATGGATCCGCGTTTTAATTCTCTTTCTATGCTAGACCGTATTCAAACTCTTTTTGTATTTAATGGACAAAGCCTTTTCATGTTAGGTAACGATCTGTTAGTTTATTTTTGGTTTGGCAACTAATGATACTTTGCTTGCGTTGGGGAATGATATTAGGAGCGCGCATTGTTTTCGGAATAAATGCCGCTAACCGTGACGGCACCCACGCGCATTTACTTCGCTATTGGCTGGCACAGAAAGGCTTTGGTCACTATTGGTCAATTTCTTGACGGATGAGTCGCTTTGTATACACTATTATCTGACAGGTAGGATAATAATATTTTTCTTTTACATACAATGGCGTGGCCACTAGACCATAAATTCGATAATATTTATTTCTTTATGAAGAACTCACAAGTTGCTTTTTAATTAAATAAAAAAAAAACAAAAAAAAAAACGAGAACTATGTTATGGCTTTCTAATAATCTTCGTGCAATAAAAATGAATGTCGAACATTAGCCATCAAATATTGAAATTTATCTGAAAGATTCACTTAACTTTCACAAAAAAGCTACCATCGTTTATGAAAGCTTTTAAATAGTTTTTTCCAGTTTTAACACAAATCAATTTGCTTGAGCATCAAATGCAATACTTATAATAATAATATGCTTTAAGTAAATTTAAAAATAAACATTTGAAATAACTATCTATATAGAAAATACTTGAAGTGTATAGTTTTCTGTTAATAGTGTTCAATATATTTCTCATCGAATTGCAGTTACAAACCTGATGATTCTAGTTAAACGCACCGGACTCCATCGTAAAGTCAGGCAATGATGTCCATCGGATCTTTTAACATCATTTTATGAGGATGTATTAAAATCGTGCCGCTTTTAGTTTTATAGAAGTAAGGTTAAGGAGATTCATAAATTATAATATTCATACTCTTTTATACAAAATGCGCAGTGATAACGATAAAACCTGGAATTATTTCGATTTGCAATTAATAATTATATGTTTCTTCCACTCTTCAACAACTACCACTATCATCATCATTTTATTTCATCTAATTTATTAGTCGACAAGCAATACGTGCCTACTTTACAACTTCTTACTCATAAATCACCATTCATTTTCCTTCTTTAAGCTTCCGGAATTTTCAATAACAACAATTTGATTTCTTACTATCCGGAGCAACTGAACAACAACCAGACAAATAAATGAAACAATCTTTAAACATAAGAAAAATAGTTTAACAAAATTTGTTTGTCTCGAAATCGAAATATATTTATATAAAAAAAAAGTGAACGCAATGAATTATGTGTAGAGAAGGGATTCGTAAATCCCTCTTGTAAGTGATGAGCTTCGAAATAAGTACTCCTTTTTTTTAAATAGACGACATAAGAAGATAAATAATCCGTGCTGAGTAAAAAACAAAACGCGTTCTATAAAAAGCAAAAAGATCCATCTTGCATGCGTTTAGATAATTAAACGTGTCAATTTTTCAATTTCTTTTTTAGTTGTTGATAAATTATCTCTTTACTTTATATGCGTCTTCTTCGACTTTTTACGTCGTTGTACACATTCATATCCATATAAATTTTTCATCACAAAACTGCCGAAGCTCTACCTCGACCAATTAATCTTTACGTGCGCGTGTAACTTGCATGTGAAGCATATAAGTGATTAATTTTATTTTTGGTTGAGTTTTTTCAAACCTAAAGCTACTCAACATAAAAATTGTCATATATTGTACATATGAAAACATTTGCCGGTTTTATGTCAAATTTCAACTTAACAAATTTCATTTAAATTAACTCTTGAGTAATGTTTTACATATTTAAACGAGGAACAGTAGAGAAAATACTTCATTTTCATACATAAAGCATTAAATAGAGTTGCATTAAGTAGGTACATAGTATGTCAATAGATAGTACATCTATTTACTGACGTTGTTTAAGTCTTGTATGTGTTGTTCGTATCAAAGGCGAACGAGAGCCTCAATTCCATCAGACATCTTAGAGCTTAGTCCCTTGTTTCGTCTTATATCTTAGAGAATTGTTGCTGAAGATTCTAATTGGTTGAGTTGACATAAACAAAAGTGAGTAAAGAGGCAAAGCGTATCAAGTTTGCAGTGAGCATTGAAATTGCAGATCCCCTTTGCTCCTCATCTTCAAACTCCGGGCGTCTGTAAATTATAATTATGATTCTTTGTGAATTACTCGTAGGAGGACGGCGTAAATGAGATAATGATGAGGAACAACAAGTGTAGAATTTTTCTAAAGTTTTACTTTGTTTTTATATTGTAACCACTCTTCTCGTTGATAAAAGAATACTTACAACATGCATTGCAAGCAAGCAGGCAAACAAACAAACAAACAAACATACAACTCAAGTGAATATTATCAAAGAATATTTAAAATCTGTAATTCTATATATGTTCTCTCATTTGCATAAAAAAGAGTTGTGTTACATGAACGAGATTCTCATCTTTTTTAGCACTTGTGAGGACGAAGATCTTCGACTAAACAAAAAAAAAATGGATAATTATTGTGCAATTAATATGCAAGAATAAAGCCCTGCTGTGCTGTCGATACTCTCGTGTAATGTCTAGGTTTATTGCGATCATTTATTATTTTAATAGCACAGTTTACTGGGTTGCTCTGCGTGTTTGCTCGCCACAGTATATTAATCTGTCGGCTTTGCCTGATAACACAGATCGTAATCGCGGTAATCGTCCTTTCTCGGGATTTGCTCTGGACAATAATATGTAATATTCCGAATCCTTTGTCAGCACTGTGCCTACATTATGATTGCTCTCTATTCGAATTTGATTGCATTTGTACTTTGTAGTCCATTCAAATCACCGATCCCTTTCAACTCATCCATCCAAAAACCCATACACAACAAATATATACACAATTTCATATCATTTCAATAGACAATTTCAGTTGTTTTGCTTTATATTGATCAGGACGATACAATATACAACTTCCATAAACGAATTTATTAGAAAAAGTGTTATGTTTGCGGAAGCAATAATATTTACTTGAGCTCATTAAGCACTCTATGCAATTGCTTTAAATAAAGACAAACAAAATGGATGGAAAGAGTAAGATATATATATCTAGAGAGAGAGAGAGGGGGAGAGTGAGTGAGTGCATTATATCTTGCTGAAGATGTAATTGTACATAATCTTGTTATCATTAGTAACAGCGAAGCATCTGATTTGGACCTTCAAAGGATCACATCTCCCCTCTTGCCCAACTTCATCGCGATTTCAAATTCAGTTTCTGTGTAATTAAGTAATGGGAATCAAAGTTCTCTGCTTCCTGATCTAAACGTGCGCTATTTGTACATTAATTTATATGTATATGTGTGCATATACCTTTATACATACATATATAGATAGTGGAATCCCACCCCTATTTAATTTATATTATTAACGATTAAATTCCATGCAGAAAAATTATGTATA
>JAODFZ020008698.1:0-14654 GCA_027574845.2 Deinopsis erosa
ATACATTACAAATTTAGCAAATCTTTAAAAAAAATTACTCAAATAGCATACATTTTCAAAAATCGGAACAAAAGTATCCAAATGTGACTACTATTGTGGACCGGAGGTAGTATATTAATTTATATTGTTAAAATATTAATAAATATATAAAATACTAATAATATCGTTCCATAATTTGTTTAGTTTAAACGAATTTATATGTTTTTTTTATAAATGTGACAACTATACAATATAAATATAAATATACAATAAAATAATAAATATAAATGTGACAACTAATATTGGACAGAGGGAGTAATATTTTATTATTAAATAAAGATTTTTTTAACTTAAAATGTTTGTTAAACTGCTAATCCTAATATTATTAAAATTTAAATTCTTTCTTGAAAAAAAAAAGAACCACATTCGATTATAAATTAAATCAATTAATTATTTATTGCATTTACAATTTTATGTTAAATTAAATTAATTAATTAATTATTGCATTTGCAATTTTATATAAATTTAATAAGAATCAAACAATCGTTATTTGTGAGTATTTGTGTATTAATGGCCATAATACATTCATCTTTATACATATTTACATATATTTGTTAATTTATATATTAAATTTAATTAATTAAATTCAGTCATTAATTTATTTGAAAATTTTTGTGACTTTTAGAATAATACTGGAAGTGGTCATCCACCACCACCAGTTCCTTTCGATAAATTACATAAAACAATTTCAAAGCATTCACAATCATCAGACCCTGAATACGAAGTCATTGATTTTGGACAACAATATTGTAATGCTCCACCTTTACCTCCAAAATTTGGTATTTTTTTAAAAACAATTACATAAATATACTTGCAATTTGAATCATTTTATAGATAGTCATAAAGGTAGTGGAAGAAAATGTGAACTTTGCGGTTCTTCAATTCCATCAGTACGATGTGAGCAATGTTCACAAATTTTCTGTTTATCTTGCGATGACATGTATCACAGACATCCAAAGAGGACAAATCATATTCGAAGGGTTAGAAGTGAATTTCTATAATAACTTCAACATTTCTATCATGTTCAATTGTTTATAGACTTTGGAAAGTAATCGACAGCCATTACGACCACCTCTTCCTCCTAAAGGAGAACCCCCTGCACCACCAGTACCTCCACCAAGAAGACGACGTGCTGGATCCATCGGCCCCTCCCCATGCCCCAGTCCAACTCCTGTACGAACAAGCCAGGTAGGAAACTTCATATGTTGTAAATAAATGATAATACATCAATGTATGTGCTTAAATACTATAATATATATTATACTTATATACATGAAACCTCATTTTTTTATCATATGCTTTTTTTGTAATTCTTTTTATGTTTTTTATGCTTTCTTTCGCTTCACATTTATAATTGCTTGGTATAAAATATGCAAAAAGAGGCATGTATTGTGAAGCAATTAAATAATTTCTTTTAGGTAAATCCTTTTGCAACTTTGCCAAGAAAGGAATCAATAAGAGAAAAACCAGAAGCAATAAAACAACTTATGCACAGGCCTCTTCCTCCTACACCCAACGTAACATCAAGTAATTATAATATTACTATAAAATTTATTTTCTACTAATTAAAATGTTTATAAGGTTCTAGTCAAATAAACAAGTTTAAGAATGATGTGCCTATAAGTCCATCATTACAACAAAGATATAAACAGCATCAAGATATTATGAGAGGAACAACACCTAATATTCCATTAGCAGTTTTAAACAATGGAACGAGTGGAAACAAAATGGTCTAAAATTATAAATCACTTAATATAAATATATAATTTAGAAAAAATGTTACAGAATTATCCAGATTGGGAGCAAAATCCATGGAATCGAGGACGCGCTGATAGTTTAGCATCTGACACACCCTCAGTAAAATTACATCGTAAATTAAGCAATAGTTCGTTTCATGGACCTAATCACACGTCATCAGTATTTGATTTAAGCAATCCAGTGCATAATCATCAACATCAGCAGCAATCTAATATGGCCTTCAATCCTATGCATCAGGTTTATTATTAATTAGAAACATTGTTTTAATTGATTTTTCGTTTTATTTTTATAGTCTATGGCTCAATTAAATTGTCCAACTTGTGTTCATCACCCACCGCAAATGTGGATGGACCAATGGGGCAATATGCATGATAGACCAATGCAGCATGGTAGTAATATGAGTTTAAATATGATCGGCCACCCTATGAATCCTATGTGGATGGGTGGACCTTGGAATGCGCCAAATATGTATCCTTATCCTATGATGATGAATCATTCATCCAGACCTGCATCGCCTACACAAAGTATTAAATCAAGAAAGTCGCACATGAGTAAAAAAAGTAAAGTTAAATATCCGTCTAGCAATGAAGAATCTGATAATGATGATATGACTGACAGACGCTCTATATTCAGTCACACAGATGGAAGAAATGATCGAACAAGAAGAATGAGCAGACAACGGGAATCAATGTCAATGCCTCGAGAACCACCAAGACGCAACACATTTGATAATATAGAGCGTTTATCAGTTTCTAAAACAAAACCAAACAATTACTCTAGCGATAGTAGTGAAGAGAAACCAAAGAAAGAAAGTCCAAAGAAAGAGATTAAAGAAATTCTTAATGATAGTTGGGAATGTGAGCATTGTACATTCGTTAATGAAGCAAATGCTCGATTCTGTTTGGTTTGTTGCAAGACTCCAAGTACAAAACTTACTGAACTTGCAAAAGTAGAAAAAAGATCAAGCGATGATTACTCAAAAGACTTTAGTGAAACAGAATCAGTTTTGAATCGCATGGACAAATTAAAAGTAGAAGATTCATCTAACAAGAAAGGTAGGAGTAGAAAAATATCATTTTGGCCAGGGACAAAGTTTACACCGTTCCATAAATAATAAATCCTCTTGCTCTATTTATGTATTCCGTGTAAAGTGTTGTGTTAGTGTGTGTGTGTGTGTGTTTAAATTGTGATAATAACTTTAGTTTTAATGTTGCAGTGATAGTCGAGCAGAGTGTATCAACATCAACTGGAGATTTCCAAGAACAAACTAATAATAATAGTGAAATAGCGCGAACTGTATCGGTTGGTGTTGGTTCATCACAAATAAATGAAGCAATAAATAATTTAAAATGTGTTGATAGTGAAATAATGCAACCGTCCCAATCACCCATTTCCGTTACAACTGACAAACAAATGTCTACTGCTTCAACTGGTACATCACCTCCTCCACAAAACATGTCCACGCAGGTAAGAATCGATTAAGAGCATCTAAGCAAATGACGCTTTTAATTTATAGACATACGATGATGTTCAATCACTAATTGAACCTAAAAAGTCAAATAATAAAAGAAAGTTTCATTCAAATCGTAATAGGCGAGAATTACATAGATCTAATTCGCTTCATAATACTATAAGTCCAAGTGAGGAATGGAGCTTTTCTAGATCTTTGAGTAAGCATTCCCTAACAACCGACGATTATCAAGTAAGTTCTATAAAAATTCCAAATTTCCAAATAAAATTTATTTGAAATTTTAATTTTTAATAGAGTTTACCTGGCTCACCAAGAGCTCAGAGTCCCGATTCTAATGGAAACCAATTTTATGATTTCTACGATGATAAGTCAAATAAAAATGCATCTATGGTAAATAGGTCTTATTACAGTATAATGGATTTAAGAAAACCAGAATTATATCGAAAACCTAGCTACGATTTTGGATATCGGGTGCGCATTTAGCTATTTATTTAAATTTGTAGATCTAGACAAAATAGTTTATATAGTAATGAGGTTTTATGTATGTATTATATAAGTAAAAAATATTAAATGCATACATTTTAAACGTTTTTATAATATTTAATATCAAATGTTTACATTTGAGCTATTAAATATTAAATTTACATTCTTTATTTTAAAAATCTAATTTAATATTATAATTTTTGCAGAATGATCGTGTTTTGCTCAGAAATAAATCCGAATCAATGCATATGATTGATAAAGAATATCTTCAGCCTGATAGATTTGATACATATAAGAATCAGGGAATGGAGCTTGTTAAACTTTTACGTGTAAGTTCAAAATTAATTTAAAATTGCTTATTACTTAATTACTTATTTATTTATTTAATATAGGAAGCGGAACAATACAAATTTACAGCAGATGAAGTTCAAGCAGCTTTAGTGAATTGCAATAATGAAAATCCAATTGAATGGTTAAAGCAAAATTGGGAAGCAACAATAATTAGTGTTCAAACTCTATCGTCACAATTAGGACGTGAAAGTCCGATTAATATTATTGGTACGATATCAGAAATTGAAGCACGTGATGCTTTAAGGAAACATAGAGGAAATGTGTGGGATGCTGTACAAGAATGTGTTGGCCAACGTACAAGAAAGGTTTGCAAATTTTATTATCTAAAAACTTTATTTTAAATAATTTTATTTTCTTAAAGTATGGTGAAATAGCATCCAAAGGTGATTTTACTCGAGAAGATATTGTAACTGCTTTGACAGCAAATCACGGGAATGTTGACGCCGCTTTATTAGAATTGAGCAAAACACAAATAAAACCTTTTTTAATGAGGATTTGGGGACCACCAAACGGTACTGAGAACGAAACTGGTAACTTAGGGAGTGATTTAAATGCTTTAAAGGGGGAAGGTAATTAATCTATTACCATATATATAGTTGCTTATTTAAACATAAAATTACTTTTATAGAGGTTGTAAGTAAAACAAATAATGTGGAATCTCTAAATGCGGTGAGTTCTTTTTCACATTTTAATTTACTTGATAACCACCCTCAAAGTACTAATTCCAATAATGAAATAAATATTTCTTCCTCCTTAAAAATGATCAGTGACGAAATTGAAGATTTTGTTACTCGAAATAAATCTCCGACTGATAATTTCAAAAATAATATAAAAGAATCTATAAAAAATAACGTTTTTGAACATCAGAATATTGCAGATAATGAAACTGAATTTGGTAAACCCATTTTGCCTAAATTAAATATTTTAACAGATGATCAAAATACTAATAATCAACCCAGTTCATCTATAAATGACACACATGTCTCATATTCTGATAATATTTTTAAGAATTCCGATAATATGCATGAAAATTATTTGGATGATAATCTAGTCATGGAATCCAACATGAACTTCATTCAATCTACATCGATAAATGATAAAACAAATAATGATATTCCATTTATGGATAACAATGTATTAGTAATTAACTCAAGTGATAGTCACAAATTATCAACCATCCCATTAAACGATTTAGATGATAACATTGAGATTATAAATCATACGTTTGAAACGGATTTAATTAATAACGTAGAAATAAATTTATCAACAAACGAAGTAAGAATTCCTCATAATAGTTTTGAATACGAAAGCGATAGATTATCAATAACTGATAATTTGAATATTACTGAATCAATTAAATCAAATGAAAGTAATTCTCAAATTAATGAAGCTCATATTGAAAGTTTATCTTCAGAAGTTAATAAAACTGATGCATTGCAGAATAGTACATACCAACTTTTTAATGTAATAGATGATCATTCTAAGCCAATTGATATTATTGAGCCTAAAACTAGCACTTTAAATATAATTTTAACAAGCAAACGGAAGGAAGTATCTAAACCAGAATCTATAGTTCAGGAGATACCTTCAACCTCAAATGCGAATATAGTAAATGAAATTTTAAGTCGACAGCATGCTGAAATTATTGAAGTAGTAAATGATGCATCAAGTTATGATATAGCAGATATTTCTACACAAGTAGTTAATATAAGCCAAAATAATGAAACACCTTTAGTACAAGATAATGCAGAATCGTTAATCGTAAAAGACATAAATATTGGGCCAAACGTGGAAACTACACAAGTAGTTAATATAAGCCAAAATAATGAAACACCTTTAGTAGATAATGCGTTAATTGTAAAAGATATAAATATTGTGCCATACGTGGAAACTCCATTACTAGTTACAGATGAAAGTAGTATTAATATAGATTCTGAAATAAAAGAAAATTTAGAACTAGAAATAAAATTAAATGACAATGAAGGACTTATGCTGGAGATGCCTTCTACTTCAAGGGTTGAAAGTAAAAATACTATAAATATGCTAGAAGTAAATGATGAAAAATTGAATTCAAATGAGAATATTAAATCAAACATATCTGGCCAAAATTTACCTGAAAATGTTAAACTTACACAATCTGTATCTGAATATACTAATAATAAAATTGAAGAGATAATAGAAGAAAATAAAGAATTAGATAAGCAAATAATGAATAATGATTTAAAATCAGTTAATATGCAAGGAGCAGTTCGAAAACAAAAACGTAAAGTTAAAAAAAGTTTGAAAGGAGTGGAAAATCAAACTATTCAAGAAACATTAAAAATTGATTCTGAACTAAATGATGGGAATACTACAGAAGAAGAAAAGGTAAATTTGCAGCCTATACAAGAATCTAATATATTGCAAAATGAAGAAATTCATATACACATGCGAGAAAATATAGATAACCAGAGAATACATGACAATCAAGATATGCCTGAGAGAAAAAACTCTATTGCATTGTCTGAAACAAATATTGTTGCAACAATTATTGATAAAATCGATAATAATTCACAAAATTGTTCTAATAAATCTATTGACGCATCTATGGTTGCTACAAACTTTGACGAAACTATTAATACTAATAGTGAAAATGGACAAGTAATATTGGAACAAAATATTCCAAATGAAGCTAACGACATAATTGATAACTCTAATACTCAGAATGTACCAGAAATTTTAGAAAATATTGCTAATGAAGCTAGCGATAGAATTGATAGCTCAAATACTCAAAATGTACCAGAAATTTTAGAAGAAAATGTTCCTAATGAATCGAGTAATACTTTTATTGCAACAAATTTTGATAAAATTGATAATTCTAATACGCAAAATGTATTAGAAATTTTGGAACAAATTCCTAATGAATCAAATGACACAACTATTGTTGCAACAAATATTGATCAAATTAATAATTCTAATCCTCAAAATGTACCAGAAATTTTGGAACAAACTATTCCTATTGATCAGAATTTGAAGACGGTTGAAATTGAAGTAAATAGTGAAAATAATAATTTAGAAATGAATGAACATGAAAATGATATAAATCAACGTGAAAATAAAATGAAATTTGTTCACATGCAAGCACCAAAAGGCTCTAAAAAGCAGTCCAAGATTCCAATATTTAAGAGAGAAGAGAATAAGAAAATTGAAAAATTTGTAAGCAAAATTCCTATAAAAACTTTATTACAAGCACCAAATGTTTCATCGTACAAAAACACAATTTCCAATAAAAATAAAAATGAAGATGGTAATTCGATAATTGTGCAACAAATTGAGAATATTCCAGAACTGCCACTCGAAAATGCTTTTAAGAAAGACAATGAAAATATTTCTAAAGTTATGCAAGAATCTGTACAGACAATAAAAGAAATTGTTACTAAAGAAAAGCCAAATGTAATTAAAATGAATTCACTTGATTCCACAACAAGTTCGAAACAGTTATCTTACACCAAATCGTTAGATAATGACAGCGATTCTTCAGTATCTGAAACCAATTTAGAGGAATTACTTTCGGAGAATTCAGACGTTGAAGATGATAATTATCTTCAATCTGGTGACGAAATTATAGAAGAAGATGAGGAGATAGATGAAGATCAGGATTTTGACAGAGAACAAATGGATATGAAATTAAAGCATCTCAGCGAAAAAATGGAAGAACTTGCTGTCAATATTATTAACAATCAATTAGACTATTCTGATGGGGAAGATGATGAAGAAGATGTTGAAGAAATTGAAGAGTATGAGGAAGATGATGAATTTGAAGAGAATGAAAGCAATTCTGATGAATATGAGGAATACATTGAATATGAAGACGTTGAGGAAGATAGAGATGAACCAAATAATAGTATCTTAAATAAAACGTTAGAAAAAGAATCTATTATTAATAGTAGAGCTGAAAAAGACAAATTAATGTTTACGGAGCAATTAACAAATGATTTAAGTATTGAAATAAAACAACCTACAGAAATAGAATTAATGGAGGTAAGGAAACATTATATGCTAATCTAAACATTTAATAGTTGCACTTTAGGTATATTTATATCTTATTAATACTCCTAGAAATTATTAATTATTATAAGATGGGTGGGGTGGATGTTTCTTTGTACCTTAAAGGTCTTTTCCACCATGAAATTTCTGAAGGAATAAAATACTTTTCATTTTAAATACTATATTTGAATTTTTTTTATTCTAGTTTAATAAATTAAATCTCTTTAAATATCATTTGACGTTATAGTTATTTTTAAATAAGTAACTACTTTCCTAGACAAATAAAAAAAGCAATACATAAATTTATTAGTATGATCTTTTTATAAAATAATTTAGATATACCTACATATTAGTTTTTGATTAATCGATGAAGGAATTCTATAGTATTTTCTAGAAAGTTGTGGTTTCGTAGTATTTTTACTATATGTATTTTGTAGAGACAAGCAAGAAGATTATTAGCAGAAGGACACGTGGGATCTTACCAACAAGCAGAACTAGCTGTTAGTTTAATATCACTTAAGTTTACTCAAGAAGAAGCATTAGAAGCTGTTCAAGACTGTAATACTATTGATGCGGCTGT
Organism: Deinopsis erosa; assembly: GCA_027574845.2. Lineage (NCBI taxonomy): Eukaryota > Metazoa > Arthropoda > Insecta > Coleoptera > Staphylinidae > Deinopsis > Deinopsis erosa. Next base: position 8,709 of record JAODFZ020008698.1, read on the forward strand.
TTCTTACTTACAACAAGAATGTGAATTGTGTGCAGCAAAATATTCAATGAGTCAAGTATAAATTTATAATTTTATTGATATTTTAATATTATTTTAATAAACTGAACGTATTGTAGATGGTTTCCATGCTTAAATGCATTCATAGATGTTGCCGCGAATGTGCGAAAAATTATTTTACTATTCAAATAACAGATCGTAATATAATGGATTGCATTTGCCCATTTTGTAAATATCCGGAATTACACAGCATTGAAATTTCGGAAGATGAAGTATCCGATTATTTTGCAAATTTGGACATTGTACTTAAAACTATTTTAGACAAAGAAGTACACGAATTATTTCAAAGAAAACTTAGAGATAGAACTTTAATGCAAGATCCAAATTTTAAGTGGTGTGTGCAGGTTTGTTTTTTGTATACATTATTAGTACATAATTGTTTTTGATTGATTTTAATTATATTTTAGTGTTCATCTGGATTTATTGCAAATCCAAAACAAAAACGATTAGTATGTCCTGATTGTCGGTCTGTAACATGTGCGAAATGTAGAAGGCCGGTAAGTTTGAAATGTTCTAATAAATAATAAATATTTTTACATATTAAAAATTTTGACAGTGGGAAAAACAACATGAAGGTATAGCTTGTGAGAAATTTGCGGAATGGAAAGATGCTAATGATCCTGAAAATCAAGCATCCGGAGTAGCCCAACATTTAGCAATAAACGGCATTGATTGTCCTAAATGTAAATTTCGTTACTCATTAGCTAGAGGCGGTTGCATGCACTTTACATGCACCCAATGTAAACATGAATTTTGTTACGGTTGTTATAAACCATTTACTATGGGTGTGAAATGTGGTTTGAGTGATTACTGTGCAAAGTTAGGATTACATGCACATCATCCCAGAAATTGTCTATTTTATTTACGTGACAAAGAACCTGGGGAATTACAACATTTGTTAACGGTATAGTGTTTTATAGTTTATTCTAATATACATATGTCTAAATACTATTTTTAGCAATATAAAGTGAAGTTTGATAAAGAAGGACCCGGAGAGAAAGAAGAAAATGCATCTTCATTACCTAAATGTCCTATTCAGCTTCAAAAAGAAACTCCTACCGGATTATTAGATACAATTTGCAATAGTGAAGTTTTACCGGGACAAGCTGGTTTATGCAGGTTAGTAATTGTTTATTATTTCATTATAATTAATATTAAATAATTATATTAAGAATATCTATACATACACGGTGTCTCAGCTTAACCGGATAAATTCAATAAAATAGCAACCAATGGTTTTAAGGAAAAACGAAAAAAACATTTTTAAAGGCACCTCAGAGAGAATACCAAAATTTTTGAGCTTTCCATGTAATAGCTGTGACGCCAAAAAACTTTTTTTTTAAATATTGTCCCATTTTTTGTTTCGGATTTGTTTGGATAGATCTTATATCCCTTCACATAATAGTACCTATAAAAATTTTAGTTTGCTAAAGAAGAAAAAATGCCGTTTTCCAAAATCGTAATTTTTTATCACATCGTTTTATAAATGTATTTAATGTGGTAAAATGATAAATTATTTAACATTCTATAAATAAGTACAACTGGTACCTTCCTCTATATAATATTCAATGATAATTTCCATTATAATAATCCTTGAACAAAGAAAGGGCGAAAATTAAGAGTCATTTAATTTTAATTAAAAATAACAAATAAAGTATAATTTAAACTGTCAAATCTTCAGTGGAGTTTTTTGTTTAAATAGAGGGGAGGCCGATTGTAGAAAAACCGTAAGTCTAGGGCCTTTTACTTACTCACACAGGATGTTTTTCAAATCATGACCACTTCTTTGTTATTTTTTATTTGTGAAAATAAACAAATTAAACTCGGCCTTAGCCTTGTGCCAATTTCTGAAATGAAATGAAATTGATGTGGTTTGTGACAATTTGATTTTCAAATGGAACGACCTATGTGTTCTTTTATAATAGCCTATCGTTTTGAAATTTTGGCTACGGGGGAACACCATTTATATGTATATTCAATATTAAACAACTATATTTAATAAAATTGAAAAACAGCAATATGAAAAATTTCTTAAAATAGAATTATTGTCATCAAAGCATTTCTTTTAATATTCTGTTCTTCTTGATTTTCAAAAATGAAATTGGTAATATACAACTTAACCGTTAATATAACAAAATTAAAAATATCATTAAAGAATTCTTTGATTTTGAACTATTTAATATGTATACCAAATTTGAAAATCCTGATTCATAATAACGAAAATGATTGACCATTAAGGCACTTTTTGCTTACCATGTTTACATTAAAATCCTAGATTTTGTGATAATGATAATTACGGCAAAACGTATTACAAATCCATACACAATGTGTTTCAATTTTTAATTGTCCACCGTACATATATTTAAAGTTTCATTTGTAAATAAAAATGGCAGAGGTAAGTCTTATATTTTAAAACGCAAGTGTTTGTAAAAAATTAAAATTCCACATATAGGTATATTTGAATTAAGTTTTGTTTGACAAATATTTATAAAATAGATTAAGTGTGAAATTATGAAATATATTATAGTACCTATTTAAAACAAACTTAATTGAGCAAAATTTATAGGACTCATTATATTGAATATCTTTGCCTCTTAATATTTGGAAATAAACTTGAACCAGTTTCAATATTAACTGCCGATGATTTAGAAACAGTTGTTCGAAGGGCAGCTAAAAAGTTGCCCCCGAATGCTTATGGTACACCTAGAGATGTTTATAGACAACGTTTAACGCAGGTATTTAATTTTTAAGAAACGGAATTGTTTTTGCAACATTTGCAACATTTGAATGTTTTGTTTTTCTAATTAAAACTGTAGACTAACATTATTGTGTTTATTTGTGTTAGGCTGCACTACATCGAATATTTAGTTGGACTTATTGGTAAACACAAAGTGGACCCCATCAATATTATGGACTTGGTGGAGGTGAGCCAGGAATTAAAACGTCGAGGACGAGATATACCTGACCGACCTCCATCAACCTCAGAATTTGAATTTCGTAAAATGCTTTCGAAGGTAGGAAACGACATCGATTAATTATCGTAAATGTCCATAGAATTAAAAATATATAATTATTGTGGTGCAGCCTAATTTTACTAATGATTAAACAATATGCTATTAATTAAAAGCTTGTTTGGCTTATTATCAATAGTAAGAGTGATTTGATTTAGCACTTGTATTACTGTAAAGTGAAGTACACACGGTATAGTAAAATGTTGCATAGTGTATAGAGGTATAGCAGAAATTATATACCTATATAGTAACGAAACGTTATAGCGAATAGTGTATAGCAGTGTGATCGTTTTGTTACTATGAAAATTTTTGCTATACCACTACCAAACACACTATACTATACAGTGTATAGTATACGCTATACAACATTAAACTTAGGGTATAGGAAAAGCTCGATTGTTTGAGGCTCGATTAAGCTCGAGCTCGAGCTCGAGCTCGATAATGTTTTCGAGCTTTACAGCTTTCAGTTTAAATTCTTCTAAAAAAGGAAATTAAATATAAAGCGACAATAAATAATAGGTTGCTTGAAGCCCGTCGTGCTTTTGAGTCGAGCTTCGAGCCCTCGAAAATGGCCCGGAACCTACAGCCTAGGCAAATCCTAATTTTACTATACCGTATGTACTCACCTTAACATATTGTTCGATTAAAATCTAATTCCTGATTATTCTCCTTGAGTTTTTATTTATATAAATTGAAATTCACTAATTAACATATACATATATTGATTATATTATGTATACAATACAATTAATGTTACAAAAATACTTTTATTTATTTTTCAGATTGTCATTGATCAAATTCCATTGGAGTAGAAAATGTTATTATTATTATAATTATTACCATAGTTTGTTATTTTGCGTGGTTTTACATTTTATTATTTTTTAATTACTTATTATATTATATTGTATATACATCTGATTTAATAAAATATTTACAATTTATATTTTTTATCAGAACGGTATTATGTACGTACATATGTATGTGTATGTTCATAATAAAAAACATAATAACTATAAACCAAATATTACCAAGTAAATGGAAACACCCTCTATACAGTTCATATCTGAGATCGAGAGCATAATAGCATATTTAACCCTTCTAGTGGTGGAGCCGAATCCGGTTTTGATTTTAATGCGTTAAGTCAAACGGCGGCATTTTAAAGTGGTAAATTCGAATATATTTTCGGTTGCAATAATAGAAATTATGTGTATTTTTTTATTAATCACGAATTGTGTTCGTAATATAAATGCTATACATTTAAGTGGTAAATGCTGTACCGGAGATGGCAATCCCGAGTGCAGTTCGTACCGATAATAATGTGGCATGTTTGTTTTGGTATTTTTCACACAGAAAAAAATATACTACTATAATAATAAATTTATTTTAAATTATTATTATTATTCTTTTAGAGTTAATTTGTTGTCATTTATAAAGAAAAATAAAATAAAATATCGATTTTTTACATGATACACCCGCCACTGACTAGTTAGTTAATAAGAAACTAATATATCTTTTATAATTAAACTGGTAAAAAACGTGTATTTCTACCTATTTTCATAAAAAAAGTGTCAATTTGGTAGTACAGTAAAATGAAATTTAATTAGCCACTAAAAGAGATAATATTATATTGTCTGTGATAATAATGTCTCGCTTTTACTCAATGTTATTAAAATTGTTAATAACTAGTGCAATAAAAATAGATAGCTGTGCAATAAGTGTAGATAACAATAAAGTTAAAAATGCAAATATTCGTTGCAGCATCGGACTAAAATTACGATATTAAAATGTTAATAACTTTTTTATTCACCTTTTTTTATACATATAAAGTGTGCAATAAAAATAGATTTGTGTGCAATATCGCAAAATAGAAGGAGGTGTTGAAAACATTTTTAAATATAATATTTAAATACTTACAAAATTGTATGGAATTATCATTTGGACATAATTAATAGATAAAAAACACATTGAAATGTATAATTATAAAAATAAATTAGTTGTTAGTGTCTTATATATTTTTATAATTATATATTTTAATGTGTTTTTTGTATCTATTAATTATGTTCTAACAATAATTCCATACAATTTTGTAAGTATTTAAATGTTATATTTAACAATGTTTTCAACAATTTTTATATTTTGTTGACGAAACGTTATTAAATTAAATTTTATTGCAAGTCCACGTATACTATTATTTATCCTCCTTGACTATATTAGACATTATTTGCATCGTATTGTAAAATAGGTTGCAATAGTGCAATAAAAAAAATGTGATATGGGGGAGAGCTGTACTGTAGAATATTTATCAGTTTGAATTTTTAAATTCAATGAATTGGGCGTCTCTATTGCTAAGTGTTTTTATCTGTTCGAGAACAGCTGAATTGCAACAAAAGGCAACTATACTTACAATTAGTTATAATTATATTGCAGTGAAACCCCGTTACAACGTTCAATCCAGTTTTATTGTAGTGCATTGTTTCTAACCACGAATCTACGTTTTTGCCTCAATTACGATTTTTTTTCAGTTCCTTCAAAATGTAAAACGGGGTTTCACTGTATATTTAAAACATTTGATTGATAGATAGTAGATATAAAAGCTCGCGAGCCATACACCGTATGTGAGTACACAAACCATATACCTATTAATAATACAATAGTTAAGCCCAGTGGCGGATTAAATTGGTTGGGGATCCCGGGCGGTAAAAATAAAATGGGCCCTCTTACTTTTTTTATAAAAATGTATAGTACGTATTTAAATTTAATTTTTTTAACGCACATATTTTAAAAATACAGTAAGACATTAAAGAAATAAAAAATTGTTTTGAGTAGGTATATAGTTTACTTATCTGCTCAAAAATCGCGGTAGTACCACGATTTTTGT
>JAODFZ020008709.1:0-14724 GCA_027574845.2 Deinopsis erosa
ATCTTATGCTGTGGGACGAGATCTTACAGCAAGTGAAAAAAGGTAAAGAATTGATCGACACTAGCGAGATTTTTTTCTATCGATTAAGTATCGATCTAGAGGAATTATTCTTTTTGCCCGCGCTATCCGTTTTACCCGTCCTTCCCCTAGACCGAAATTATAATATAATTATTTTATTTATTTATTAATATTTTAGCAAAATATTATCTAATTTTCTGAATATTTTTAAAAAGCAATAGTTATTAAAATAGTTTTAGATTTCTGCTTAATATTATATTTATTTTTTGACGATTTCATTCCTCACTCGTAATTTTATAACATTTGTGTCTATTAGAAATTTTATTTATTTATTTTATTACTTTCAACCATTTTTATTAAATTTTTCAAAAAATAGAAACACTGCAGCGCAATTTCAAAATCGTTACTTTTTACTAACATTTGATAGCCGAATTCAAATCCATTTATTTAGCAAAAAATTAATCAATTCATATATGAACTTATTTGTTAAGTTACTTGTTAATTTTAACAAATATTCCCAATAATAGGAAAAAATGTTTCTTAATGTGATAAATACTATGGGACAGAGGGAGTATTTTTTGGTTTGAAAAATCAATTGATTGTTTTTTAAATTAAATTAAATGCAACCCTGGTCAGAACCGTCCTACCCACAGGGCAAAATGGCCTGTAACCCCAGGGCGCAAGACTTTTGGGGGCGATAATTTGGGGGAAAGCATTATTATATTATATGCGTCTTTAGAAAAATTTGTACAATCTGTGTATTTTCTTACGAAGAGGGGCGCATTATTTTTAATAGCCCAGGGGCGCCGAATTTATTAAGACGACTCTGACCATGGTTAGAACGGAAATTTGTATATTGCACAGGAATACCTCGCTTGGTGCAACTAATCCGTTCCCCCAATATCCAGGATTAATCGAGGAACTAAATACAGTAACCGCTCTCTATAAGCAACTTCTTGATAAGCAACTTCTTGATAAGCAACAATCTTTATATAAGCAACTTCTATATAAGCAACTTTTTTCATTCCAAAAATTCCATATAAGCAACCGTTGATTTAAAATCGTATATTTAATTAGTAAACCTTTCTTTTAATAAAGGTTTTTAATATAAAATACTAATGGTTTGCATTAGTTTATAGAAAACATATGATGAGTTTTGTTTATTTAGATGTATTGTCTTAGTAACATAATGTTCTTACTGAGAAAGTGTCAATTGCAAATGTTGCATTCATTTATACGCAGGAAATAGAAAGTGTTGCTTTGCTTCCCTAAAATATTGTAAAAATATGGTTCGTATAAACGAATGCAAACCACTGTATATGAAAAATAAAATTTAGATTCTTTTTTCTATACAAGCAACCTTTCCTCTATAAGCAACTTTAAAAAAAAATGGTTCAAATACGTTGCTTATATAGAGCGGTTACTGTATATATTTTAAATAAATAAAATAGATGAATTAAAATTTAATTAGTTTAAAAAAATATTTGTACTTTCTTATTATGTAATATAAAAAAAAAATAGATTTTTATTCAGCACATTTTTTTAAAATAAATAAGGATATTTGCTGAATAAAAATCTAATTTTTTTAAATTAATAAGAAAGTACAAATATTTTTTTAAAACTATAACAACCACCTTATCATGGAGGATATTATAAATAATATAAAATTTAATTATTATATTTCGATGAATTATGCTTTCTAATATTTAATGTTTTTTAATATTGATTGATTATAAAATTCTATAAAATTTAATCTAATAAATAGATTTTGTTTAGAAATAAACGTATACGAGATCAAATGCGCATATAATAACATCCATATTCATTATTATCAATAGGATAATAGCAAAATAATGTTTCAACCACGATTGCACAAGTTAAATATTCATAAACCATGCATGTAAAATATTTATATTGATATTGATTTAAGTATTTTAACATTCATGTTACCTGCCTGTTTGCCTAGTAACCTACCAACCTTATACCATGTATCTAACATGTATGTACACACATGCAACTTGTAGCAATTGAAAATCTTGTAGGTATATAACGTTCATTCTTGTTAGCTTAATAGCATTTACATATGCTAAAGTACTCATAATTATTAATTAATGCGTTCTCTTTCTTATTGAATATGTTTCGTCTTGAGAAGGTGAAAAGATTCATTTATTCTAATATCGTGTGTATGCCAAAGCTATTGAAATATATAACATTATAATCGGATTCTAACTTGGAGGAAGTAAGGTAATGGATCATGGTTACGAGTTTATACATGTGTGGTTGAGAACACCAGCTGCTTCTAATGGAAATCGACCTGGAAAAACCCGCAATGTTATTCTCACACACACACATATTCGCAGACATAAACGAACGTATTTATTTGAATATAAAAAAACAAGCATTTCAAATGTTTATATAATCAAAAATTATTAAATAATATTTTGACCGAACACACAACTCAAATATTAAATTTACTTTCGCAAAACGTTTGAGAAGAGCGTAGGAAAAATTGTTTTAGTTTACTCTCAAGTGAAATGGACATATAAAAGAAGAAGTTCGATTTCATTTATATTTTAAGAGGAGAATACAGAAAATTCTATTTCTTTACAGCATATGTACGTAAACTGACAGTAAGAGAGAAACAAGTGAATTAATCAAATTTTTATTTGCTCACTTAGATATGTATAACCAAAGAAGAAACAAATTGAAACAATTTTACGAATTTAGTTTTAAGTGCTAGTGCACAACGATTTTATTAGATTACCTTTAACAGCTTAGACAAGATAAGTAAAATTAATTCGTTCTAGTTTAAATTTCCTCACACCACTCGAACTCTCCTTTCTTTTCAAATGGAAAGTGATTTCATATATAAATTGAAACATTTGTTCTAAAAGATTATAGGAGACATAAATCAATTGATTTGCTTTCCGGATTTCATTTGTTTTATACCTTACTCGCACACTCACACACACACACACCTATATAAAACACAAATTCATAGAAACTTTTATAACCTTCTAGTCCACAACCACCCCACACACCAATTACATACGTACTAGTTTTTAAATAAACGTGGAATAATTAAAATTTCATTCCATGTATATGTAGGTTGAGGTTTTTAATTACAAAGTAAACTAATTATTGTGTAAACCGTAAAAATTCCAATCTACAAAATAGAATAATGTTTTAGTTATAGATTGAAAATAATTATTATTGTTGTTTTAAGGTTTGAAATTCTTGAATATTTAAAAGAAAAGTTTTATTTATTTCTTAAATTTTACTTATTGATAATGGCGTTAACCAAAACACGTGACATGAATAAAAATGATATAAGTAGTGGAGATTTCCATAATACTACTACCTAATAAATTTTCACAAAAATTACTGTTTGTTTATGTAATTTTAGGATTGTTGACATCACTTATGTAGAATGTGGCCCATAAGTCATGACCTGATCCTAACCATTAATAACTTTTTTGTTTGTGAATATTTTATTAGAACGCGCCTGATTGTGCGAAGCCGAAAATGACGGTCACTTAGATAATTAGATTTTTAAAACTTACACACAATAAATCTTGATTAAATTGCCTATATTTTGTGATAAAAAAAAATTGAAAAATATTTACAAATAAAAAAGTTATGAATGGTTAGAATGAGGTCATGACTCATGGGCCACTTTGTGCATATTTTATTTGTAAAGTGTAAAACACGTGTGATTTTAATAACATTTTATGATAATGAAAAAAGTATGATTTCGTATACTTATTGTTTTTGAAGTCGGACATATTGGCATTACATTTCGCGCAATTTTTACTCTCTCTATATTAACTTCGCATTTGTATGTATGTATGTATATCGGTGGGACGCAAATCTTGTCACGGCAAATTAACCCACTTCCTGTGATCGGATCGAGCTGAAATTTGGCAGATAGAGTCATTGTCGAGAACACTGCATTCTATTAAAATTTCAGTTCGAACCGATCACTGAATGTGCTTGAAAAGAAGGAAGAGGAATGCATGTAACCAAAGAAATGACTGAAATAATAAATTTGTCACTTTTGACAATTAAAAAAGGAAAATGACTCTAATAACAGATTTGTCACTTTTGAAAATTAACCTAAAAATGATCTGTCACTGTATTTATGATAAATGAAATATAGAGAGAGTTTTAAAAACATAGTTTTTAATAGGTTAAGTTATTTATTAGTAAACATTAAAATATCTAAATATAATTTGTCTTTTAAATTATGTCCATAATAATAATAAGTTGTGAAACAAACAACATTGGTATTGTTGCTTTTAATGAATATTTCAATGTAACGTCAAGTCTAATATTGCAATTAATGTTCAATCCCAAAAGCATCCCCCTATATAACTAGAGACTTAACCACTATAATATTCTACAAAACGGGATTAGATGAGATAGAAAATTTTCCAAGCGAAACTCATATGTATATACGTATATAAAATTGGTCGAACCAACTCATTAAACTTGAACTAAGAATAAAAGAGATGAGGTTGGCGGATGAAGGCAACTTGAATTAAAAAAAAACAACTAACTAACAAACGGAAGTTAATTATTTAATGCAATTATCTTTTTAATTTACTATATATGAGCGTATGTAATATGCAGGTATAGGAGCAGAAATGAATTTTGCCTTTTTGCAGGATACGATACGATTTGTCATCTCGGAAATGAAAGAAATAATAAAATAAGGGAGCGAATGAGTTCCGTCACACATTCACAACACACACACTCATTTTAATATTAATATTCTTTACTAGATTAAATTTTAGAAGATGATTCTTTGATATGTATGTGAGTATTATCTACTTTTTGAATTTGTCTGTGTGTTGAGTGTTTGAGGACGCATAAGGGATTTTATAGAACCAATTTGCTTTCTCTCATCCTATCTTCCTCCTCCTCACCGTCTTTCTATCCGTATGTAGTATAAATTGTGAGTGAATGAATGAGTGAGCGAGTGAGTGAGTGTGAGAAACAAAATTAACAAAATCCACTTGGGAATATTGTTTCTCCCTCATTCTATTTATATTATTTCTATGTGCACGTAATAAAAAAAACAATGCCATGAGAGATGTTCACTTTCAATTTAAATTGTTTTTCGATCACATTGATTTATGGTATTTATAATTAAAAAATGTTCGATTAGCATATTTTTAAAGCAACCAATTTAAATGACAATCTATACCTATACACAATTTATATAAACAAACAAATGCACAACGTAAATTCGTGTTTTTAGAATGCGCATTACAGCCTGTTGTTCCATTTGCAAATTGCAATTAGAAACTTCTTGTAATATAAAAGTAGAGAAGTTATTAAAATGTCATATGTATGTGTATATGAAATGAAATGAAGAAAATTTCAAGAGTGTATGTTAGTGCTAAAATATATTTGAAAGCAACAATGTGACAAGTGTATGTAATTACAAGCATTTATATATAACAAGAAGTGTTTTATCATCACGTGATGTGTTGACTTCTTACATGTATAAGAATAATCTTTATTACAGCTAACTGTGATTAATTGTTTTTTATATTATGAAGTTACGATTCACTATTTCATAAAATGAGTTTGTTGTCATTTAATTGAATTATTTTGTTTCTATATTTTTATTTGAGTGTTTTCTTATGTGTAAGCTGTTGAATTGCTGACCATAGACTTGGCATCAAATCCCACTTGAGAGGTAAATTCTTTCTAAAAAGACAAATAACTCCCTGAATCATATACGTGGCTTAAATGCTTAAGTTGCAGCTTTCAAATCTTTTGCGATCCTTTACACACATACCATATCCAATATAAATATAAACAAACAAATAAATCAAATTGTCATTTGATTGACAAAGGCCAAAAATAAATTGATGACACATTTAAATGCAAATTGAATTATTGCAATTATCTTTGTAGTAGAGAAGTGGAGAAATCACATCACAACAGAGAACTAAAACACAACCAACCAACAACACAACCACCAACAGCAGCAGCATTAAAAAACTCATTAAATTTTGCAGTATTGTAATGAAGCAATTGAAAAGCTCATATATTATCCGCAATACTATAAATGTAAATGAAATTTGATTTGTTGGCTCGCGCGCGTTTATATAGATTTTGATTGAAATTCAATTTTACCCTAACTCATACAACATTTACATAATCAACCTAAAAAAAAGCGAATCAATTAAATGAAATATATCTAATGTTCGAATATATTAGGGATGATAATGACCAATTCATGTAAAATGGGTGTTGTTGTTGATGTGCAAACGGGATCTGTGATGATGTGAAGTTACAGAGTGAGATTTGCTTTGATAATGCCTCAAATCTTACCTAGAGATTATTAACGCATTTCAGTCTATCCATCCATCCATCTAAACCAAAACTAGTCTAATGCTAGATTGTTAGAGAATGTAATTAATCTAATGTAAATTAATCAATTTTTAAGTAAATAATATTGCAATGAGATAATCTTTTATTCCATTACGAGTTTTTATCGCTTTAATAATAAATAAATTTAATGCATAATTATGCATTAGTAAATATAATTTATCATAAAATTTAATCTGCATTAAATTGCGTTTAGTTTAGCCATGCACAGAATCAATAGTAATTTTGTACATAATTAAATTAATAATATTGAAATAAATTTTTTTATGTTTAATTTATTTTGTTGAATTTATGGCGTTGAAAGGAGAAAATGGCACCTTACCCATTAGCGTTTTACTGCTAATGCCTTTTTACTTCATATTAAAAGCTTTAACAAAATCTTAATTACCTAATTAGAATGGAAACAATTTAAATTATTTCAACGCCCTATTAAAATTCATCCCTTTTTTCTTTTCCTTTTTCAACTACACACACACTCTCACATTTATAGATGGATATAGTATACGCTGATGATCAAATCAAATTTCTTCTTCTTCTATTTGTGCATATCTATAGTAGAAGTTGGGTTAAACTTTGGTCTCCGGTTGATGATTTAAAATGTAATTAAAACAAAAGAGCAAGCAATGTACTGCATAATTAGCAGTAACGGTCTGCTAATGCAATCTGTGAGAGTTGTCTTTTGTCAACAATATACGTAAGATGTTAGGTTTTACAACTACCGTTTCACCGAGTTGAAACAAATGAAATTAGTGTCGCTGAATCAGCTGGGATTAGCTCCTTGCAATTACCCTTCTACTACTAATAATAATCATCAAAATCCTTGCACCTATTATCCGAGCTTACTTTTAAATTCCCAACCAATTTCTACGTTTCTCAAGGCAAATAGAAAGAGAGCGAAAAATAGATTAGCTATGTGACTATCAAATCAATTTCGCACCCGAAAATTAGTGTTCGGTGAGTGGTGAATGTGCGATAAGAAATCAATTTACATCAATCTGGATTAAAATGAATTTATCTAAGAGATTTGTTTGTTTGTCTAAAACTAAATGAATAATAAAAGAAAACAAAAGAACATAAAGAAGAAAAAGTTAATCGATAAAGGTTCAAAGTGCTAATTTACGAAGAGTTTCTAAGGAATACTATGTGCTGTCGTAGATCTCGTTTCGGGCCGTTGTAATTCAACTGCTTTAAGGGGGTAACTTCTTGCTTGCTCTGCCTGCCTGCTCACCACCAACCCCCCAGTCTCATGCTAGCACTAGTATCACTGCAGTGGCCTATAATTCAAGCCCCCAACACCCGCACACGTTCTTTTATACGACTACATTCTACCCATGTAATAGTCTTCTTTTAACTACAAACAAAAACTTTTCACTATTTACAGTCTTGTCTTTTTCCACCACCACTACCTCCACCACAACCACCCCAAACTGCACCCAACTAAATCCTAATGATATAATAATAATATAGCAAATCGTTTAACATTTTTATTACACATTATATGAGAATAAAGTAATAATAAAACTTTTCCGGGTTATATATAAAAAAATCAAGTCAAACTTCAACTTCAACTCAACTCTCAAAGTGAATGAGAGAGAAAGAAAAAATAAACTTAAACTAACACCATATAGACTACAGAGAGCTATTATTATGAAACTTTCAGGCTGTAACAAATGATAAATGAATACTTTGCACAGTGCCAGCCATGAAAAACTGATAAAAAAAGCGGTTGCTAGTACGAGCAGTGCGAGAGCTAAAAAGTCCTGCGGGTTGATCCAAAACTTCTTCTCTCCTTCTTAAAGGGTCGAACGATTATACAACACTATAAAGCGATTTAGGCAACGAAAAAAATGTTTAACATATCACATTAATATGTTTTTGTTGTAATACAAGGAGAAGGAAGAAGGAAATCAATAAAAGCTTTTCACTCTATAATGCACTGCTCATTAACTTAAGTGGCAAAAAGTTTCATAGTTGACCCTTAAAAGGCCATCATTCAGCCGCCAGCCAACCAGAAAGCACCAAAAACAACTAATTCTATATGTATGTAATAATAATTAATCAATATTTTATTTACAACATAATTACGTTACACCAAGTCCCCAAAGCTCCCTGAGTCCATTCGCCTTAAGTGTCACCTCACAGCCGACTAGTGCAACGAACAACAAGCGACAGGAAGAGTAAATTACACAATAAAGACGTTTCCCATTACTTATTCTCTCTTAGAATGAATTACCCTTTTGTATGCATGTGTGTGTGCGAATCTGCGTGTGCTTTAAATAATTACGCCTTCAATCAAATTGAATGAATGGAAAAATAAGCAATGTTTGTTTCTTCTTTATAATTAGTGTGTGTCTGGCTAATTTAAATATTCAGACAGGTTAAATAGGAATCATGCAATATGTATGTGTGCCAGTGTGGCGGTGCCTCTTCCGTTTTATTTTAAAATGCGTGATTTTGAGTTCTTAATCACAATCGTTCCTATCAAGGATGTTAAAGTAAAGGATAGGAGGCGTGCTAGTCTCTTATATTATGATAACATCAAAACGATGTTTGTTGTTTGTTTATATTTAAAAATACAATTGTGTGCATGCATATTTTATGCCATTTTATATTAATTCCATTTTTTTACTAAAAATATGTTACATAAACATTAAAATTTAATTCAATTCTTTAAATAAATAAATCAATTTTATATTAATAAAATGTTTTTTAATCTAATAAAAGATTAAAAACATTTTGATATAAAATATTTCATTTTGCTTATTAATTAAATTTATCTATAAATATGAATGATGAAAAATATTATATGAAATTGCATAAAAAATCCTTAACTTTCCCATTTAAAGTAAGAATTAAAAATATTTCTAAAGGAATATAAAAATGATATTTTTCTTAGAACGATGCAAGTTAAAAATAGTTTCATGTATGTATATGGTATATCTAAATTTGATTTCATATAGTTAGAGCAGTAAATTTTATAGAAAATAATAAAAATGCTATGAAATCAAACATGCAACTTAGTTAAAGTTAAAAACTGTGCTTTTAAAAGTTAAAATTTATGAAAAAATGCAAACAAACTTACCTTATATTTGCCAATATTGTTCACAGAACAGGAAAGCGTCGCTTCTCTTCCAACCGGAATGGTAAGATTATGTATCGGAGTCAAAAATTCTGGTTCATCAGCACTAATACGAGTAGTCGACCAATCCTCTGCAACAATAAACAATACATTAATAAACAATAGAAATTATATATATATATATAAAAATGTATTAACAATTAATCAATTTATCAATAGAGGATGTGAAAAGAAGCGATGACTACGAAAAAATATGTTTTCAAATATAAACAACGTTGATGTGTACAGTTCAAATTAATTACCCAAAAAATTTATAACCAGCCGGCGTTCGATCATATAAAACAGGCTGATGCTGTAACAACAACATACAAAAAATAATAATATTGAGATAGGGTTATGATAAATTATTAATTAAGTTATTGCGCACTGTGATGATGATGATAATTACAGCAATATATCAAAATTAATGTTCAATTTCAATTTTTTTAATGTAATAATAAGACCAAAACGATCAACATTGCAAATTTATTTCGTTCAGTTGCATAAATCTGCATTTTATTTATAAATCGAGAAAAACCAATAACTGTTTCAGTAGCTTTTTTTGTTTTGCTATTGCATCGCTGTGTAATTGTTCTAGTAAGACAATAAATTTTCAATGCGATGCATTTAACAATTATTGAATGCAAATTTAATTCACTTTTGAAACAATATCAACGAGTACGTGTGCTGCCTGCATAACATAAACTAAATCACAATTTTGTTTATTTTTCACTAGCAATATAATTTATTCTTTTCAATTAATTTTCTCTTTTTACCTTGTCCCATTATTCTCTTGTAATAATAATTTTCTATTGAAGAAATTGAATTTTAACTAAGAACAGAATGCAATTTGAATGCAATTGCAACATGAATTCATTTATAAAAGCAGAAGAAATGTAAATCTTTTGATTTAAAATTAATTATTTATTGAATTTATATTACGTATTTTCGTTGAATACTAAAATGGATACATTTATCAAGATATTTGTTTGCAACAAATGAACATTAAACATCGCAAATATCATTTTACCTTAGACTAAATAACCGGCACCGTAATTTACTAAAACCCAAAGTGTTACAACCCTTGAAGACATAACTAACCAGCACACGGCTATTAAGTGACAATTCACATGTAAAATATTTATTTGATATGTAAATCGTCTTTATGCTCACGAGCAGGACAATTAAAGAATTTCATTTAAATGGGCAAGCAATCCATGAATATTGCACGAAATAAAAATTTGCATGTAAACTTTTATTGGTGTTGTGTATGCAAAAAGG
Source organism: Deinopsis erosa (assembly GCA_027574845.2). Lineage (NCBI taxonomy): Eukaryota > Metazoa > Arthropoda > Insecta > Coleoptera > Staphylinidae > Deinopsis > Deinopsis erosa. Next base: position 10,823 of record JAODFZ020008709.1, read on the forward strand.
GGTGCAGGATAAAGGATTTGCTTAGTTTCAGTCGTACAAAAATTATGCATTCAATCTATTCAACCAGCCAACCACGACTAGTCTGTTAGTCAGTCAGTCAGTCAGTCAGTCAGTCAGTGGATCAATCCGTCAATATTTAACACGTTTAAGGGACATGAAGGGAGGAATAAAGGAGAAAAGTTGAATCAGTGTCAATATTACAGGAAGTTTATGAACCGTAAAAAATTTTCGGTCCATTTCCTCACAAGTAGTCCTTATTGTGTCAAGCAGGTTATGATCAGAACCAGCTGCTTATAACATATAATAATAAGTGCGAGAGAAGCTTGATTTTTACCGAACAACAAGCCAACTCATCCATATTTTCCTTTGTTTCTTGCTTTGTTTCTGGTATAGCGTGCACAGATGTGATCCATTCATTCATCAAAACATCGAATCATTTAATTTAGGTTTTTTCCAATGTATTTCTTTATTATTAGATATCAAACAAACCGCTAACTCCTATCTTAATGTATAATTTATATTTATACAGGAAATTATTGATTCGTTCGTGTGTGTGTGTGTTATATCCTTTACGGTTTTATTTAATGCACACAACATGCAACCACTTTAAAAACAATTTTAACAACCCCCCTTTAATAGGTTTGTTGCATTTCATTTCAGATTATCTATCTAATAACAGATAAAATTTAATTTTCATTCATTTTTCTATCGAACATGCATTCAAGTAAAAAACGTTTTATGTAGTCTCTAGATATTTTAAGTTTAACATTGAAAAGAATCTCTAAATGAGGATAATGGAGGAAAACATTAAACGTAAAAGTAAACAACGCAAAACTAAACAAAACAACAAACTGCACATAAAAAAGGGTAAAGAAGAGAAAAGACAAGAGAAAAGTTTTCCAGTTTGTAGTACTCCTAGTCGTAGTATGGATTATTTTATGGAGAATAAATGATTGTTGATTCATATATCATTTAGAAATCGTTGTCTAAATAGCAAAAGAACGCTGAGTAAATAAATTAAAAGGATTTTGTTGTTTAATGGCAATTCTCAAATGAACAAATTTGAATTATTACTTCATGATGATATAATTTCATTATACTCATCAAATTAAATGATGATGATGATGAGATTAAGAAGGAGGTGGAAGAGGAATGGTTTACTTTAATGCCATTATTATTATTATTATTCTAAAGAAAATTGCTTTAAGAAGAAGAAATTGTATTAACTTAATAGCTCATGAACAGGTTACGTCATTTAAATAATTGTCTATACGAAAACTGAAATATTATTTTGATTAAATATTACACAATAAGTGCACTAAGCGCTCTTCTAGAGGACCCCCTGCTTTTTAATTAATTAATTGCTAGAAGTCTTTTATTCACTTACAATCAAATATTTGAAAAGCAAGTGTCAAAAGACTTTTTTTAACCAGCTCGCTAGCGCAGTTGTAGAGGGAACTGCTGCTGCGCTAGGGGTCCCGGGTTCGATTCCCATGGGGCATGGTTTGGGTGTAAATGTGTTGTCCTTAATATTTTTTGACGGATATAAATAATTATGATTAGTTCAAAGTCTGTATGGTCTAAGATACCGCTATGACTCAAAAAAAAAATTTTTTTTCAGCAGCCTAGAAACTTCAGGGCCCTGCTCAATCATTCATACTTCTACAAAACATTCAAAAAGTTGCAAGAAAATAAAAAAATATTATTTGATTGATAAATTGAAAAATTTCTCTTAAGTGTTGGGGGAAGGGGTTTTTAAGTAGTAATTAATAAATTATTCCTTTTTCTGATTCATTTATCAGTTATTGAGTTTTCAGATCGTGATATAATTTGTTTTCAGGTAGTAAACGAAATAGGGGGACCCTAAAATCAGCCTAGGGCCCTCAATATATAATCCGCCACTTAAAACATAAAATGCCTTCGAGTTATTTTGATATATTCGTTAAATAGCAACAACAATAGAACAAGTATTCAACATATCTATGATAAATATCAAAATATATTCATATTTCAAAAATAATAATGAATAGAAAACTAATTTTGTTTAGAAAACATAAAACTGTGACGTTCATTAATTGAATTTAAATAGAGTTTTATTTGTTCATTGGGACATGTTGATAATACATTGACTTATAATTAAATAGTGGTTTTGGAGGATGTGTAACAAAGCGAATAAATGCGTAAAGGTGAATAATTTAATATAATGATAATATTTATCTAATGATTACGATAAAAGCATTTTACACTAAATTTTCATTTATCAATTGCGTTCTGTGAAATGTATGTACATTGTTACAACCAAAACATTTACGATAATTATTTTAGGTAAGTACAAATTGAATTTGTATATTCATTTACAAATAGATGACAATATAAATTATACATTTTTCTAATTTACGTTTATGTTTGTTTTGTAAATATAAACATGCATTGTGTAATACTTATTTGATTGCAAGTTAGTAAACATTTCTATGTACAATATATAATGTTACATTTTGCTTTTTGAATATGTAATTTAAGTGGTTTTCTGTAAATATTAATGTAATTCTATTAATTTTATGCGTTTGAGTATATTAATAGCCCTTTAATATTTAATTGTTATTTATTCAAGCGAATGAAATATGAAAATACTTAAAAAAGTTCAGTAATACCACAAATTATAGAATCAAAAGAGTAATGGGAAAAGTAATGGAAGATTTCTGTGACTTGATTTACCTGCTGATATCTTTTTGGTTGCATATATACTGCAAGTGCAAAATTTAATTAATGGAACATGAACTTTAGAGTCAGCAATACCAGGATTGTTTAGTAAGTGGTTGGGTAACCACAATATATGTTAATATGTCTCAGTAAAATAAGCAACAAGGTGTATGCATAGAGTATATCTATACTGATTAGAAATGATATCAAGCTTACCCTTTAGTTGTACGCACTATACACAAATAATTCATTTAGATTGAAAAGTATGCTATGCTCTAATTGATTTAAACAACATGTGGGTCATCACAGTAAACTATGAAAATTTGTTTTAATTTAGTATGTCAGTATACTCTTTCTATATGGTAATACGTACTAAAAATTGACCAATATATAAATAAAATGGAAACACATAAATAGCATTGAGATTTTATAAAATGATAAAGTTTGCTGAGCAAAATTTTTATCGTTAATCACGCATGCGCATGGTGAAAATGCAGTAGAATAAAATTGTTTTCCCAAATATATTTTATCAGTTGTTGCAACGTCACAATTGAATTGTTTCTATATATTAAACAAGTTATAAAATGCATGCTGCAATATATTGTAATTGTTAATCTATAAAGTGGGATTTTACTTACAGACTTATAGCAGCAGTGATTACAGAGCAACGCGGTTGCTCACAATTTTCAAATTACACTTTAATATAATAGACTAGAATAATGTATACGTGCTATATACCCATATTAATAAGAATATAAACACCCCGATGTGGTTTTACATAAACTATGCTGTATAATTCTATAGTTTTTAGCACACTGACAGCATTCGTAAGCACCAAGAAGACATGTTTTTTTTAATAATATTTAATAATTGTTTAATAATACATTAAATTATTATTCAATAAAAAAAATTTCAATATCTCAATTATTTACTGAGATATTCATAAAAAAGTGAATTAATTCTCACATATTCGCTTAAATCTCTTGAAACTATTGAAATTTTTTAATATTTTTTTTAATTCAACTTAGTTGTGTGTTTATGCAATTAATTAAGAGAAAAAAAAAAAATTTTGCTTTACCGGGATTCGAACCCTAGTCATGTTCGATATCTTATTGGACACAAGATTGGAATTCGAATCTTGGTTAAGTAAACATTTTTTTTTCTTAAAATATTAATTAATAATTGTCTAATAATACATTAAA
>JAODFZ020008739.1:0-10066 GCA_027574845.2 Deinopsis erosa
AAAAAAAAGGTATATTTTTCCTCAGACAAAGGAAAATTTATTTATAATAAAATGTTTGTTCACAAATACAATATTAATTACAATCATATTTGATCCCAAATATTCTAAATATGCACAAGTTGATTATTATAACAATTTATAATATTTACACGAAAATAAACATTAAATTGAAGTTTTCCACTTTAATTGATAATAAAAAAAATCCAAATAAAAAAATCAATCAATTCTATCTAAAAAACTAGATACTCTCGACCGTGATTTCTCGAAGGCACAATCTGGCAGTGGATAGCAAACAAAAAATTATGAAAATCAAATTGCGCGCTGCCACATAAGAGAAATTTGACTTTTTATCTAATTTATAAAATTCATTTCTTTATGTTATATATATATGCAATTAATTAAAATATGAACACATTTTGTACAACAAACAAATCAACCGAATGATCTGTGAATTTATCTCAATTATTCAATTAAAGCTAAAATAGATTCTAATTAATCTTAGACGATGGAAAAATCGAAATAAAAATAATCACAAATTATGAAGAAAATGAAAACAATCAGTTCAAATATAATATAAATTACAATCACAATCAATAGAATTGTTAAATGGCATAAATTTCAATTTTATAATTCAATTAAAATCAATTAGAACCGATTTTTACCTAATTTTTCACGATAATTATTAGTAAAATAATAATGGCGCTGATAAAATACATTATTTTTGTTTGTTTCTCTTAGATATTATATAGACACATTCTTTTCTATACATTATTTTACATAATTAATATTAGCTAATCAATTAAAACTAAATTGTACTACATTGTTTTAAGCTATATGCATGTATAAAATTAATTTTTTTACATAAAAAAACTCACATTCTTCTTAAATGCAAACGATTATTTACATTTAAATTAAAGGATTTCTTCAATTACTTATTCAGATTAATAAATATGTACATCATTCATTTCATTTAGCAGCACTAAATTGTGGTACGTTTTTTAGTTTGCTCCTTCACCGGCTTCGCCTCCACTTTCTTTCCTTTAGCTTGCGCTAACATTGTGACAAGCTTCTTGGGCGAATCGCCCACAATCCATCCATGCTGCATTGGTCTATTATCCTCCTCCTCATCATCGTTTTCATCACGTATCGATTTCACTTCGATTAAATTCTGCGATTCATCCTCGCTGGATGAGGACCAATAATACAATGTATCAGCAGCTGAACGTTTGCGTCGATTCGCTGCTAATGTATCACTAGGTTTAGTAGACACTCTAGGAAGTTTCGTTTTCAACGAAGATTTTTTACGCGGCTTAACTTCGCTGATTGTTTCCTTCTCGACAGTTGGTTCCCTAACTTCCTCTCTAACTATTTCAGCTTCTTTCTCTATCACCACCTCTTCCTCTTCAACGATGGATTGCTGCTTTGGCGGTTCGCTGCTTTCAGCCAGACTGCGTTTCAGCATCGCCTCAAATTCCGAATCATCCGAACTCCACACTTCGACGAGCACGTTCTGCTTACCGCTGGTACATTTCCGTTGACTTTTACGACCCGCAACGCCCATACACTCCTTAAACTCCTGCTCCAAATTTATCTCGTTATCTTTCACCTTTTTACTGCGCACCGTTCGCTTCTTCGGCGTCTTACTCATATTGAATTCATCATCGCTCGACTCACTCACCTTCCGCACACGCTTCTTATGCTTACCACCTCTAACTTTACTCTTTATCAAATCTATTTGCTTTTCTTTTTGTTGTTGTGGTTGTTGCTGCTGTTGTTGTTGTGGTTTTGTTTCACTATTACTTTCAATTTTCGCTTTATTTGTACTTTGTAAATTATCTTCCAATAATTTATCAAATAGTAAATTCATTTCCTGTTCAGACATCTTCAAGCGATTCTCCTGCTTACTAAGACTATCAGTCGGTTTAGTGCAGTTTGCAACCACAACATCCTCAACTCCTTTTTCCTCTCCTACCACGGAAGCCGGCACTTCTTTATTAATGTCATCACATTTCGGCTTAAATGCATTTTTAAATATTCTACCCATAATGACATTCTTCTTCTTCGTTATCGTTTCACTACTATCCAAATTCTTCTTTATCGAATTACTTGATTCAGTCGAAAAGGATGACAACGATTGTGTTTCGAAACTAAACGGCTCCATATAATCATGATTGCTCTCCGAATCGCTTTCATAATTATTTTCCTCCTCTCCATGAAAACTCGCCGTTTTTCCATCATCATAGCTATCGTGCATTTTGTCGATTCCTTGCGTGCGAAATGATAGCAAATTATTGGAATTAAACACATCGGTATTATCCTGAGTTTCTTCAAAATCATAAATGTCATGCGCTTTATTCTGCTTTAGAATGCCATCATTATTACTATCACATATTGTTTTAATTCTGTTCTTTCTCTTGGTTACTTTCAAGCCTAATTTATTACCAAACTTATTCAAATTCCCTTTACTTCTCTCCTTTTTATCACATTTTTCCTCCTTGATAAGATCACATCCTTCAATCTCTAAACGCTTCGATTTTGGGCTGCAATTTAGAACTTCCTTCATGTTCAACTCTTCAGTGGGTATCGAAACTTTCAAGCCTTCAAAAACCTTTTTAGCACCTTTCGTTATTAACGATTTTTTACTATCATTCAGTAATGAATCTAATGAATCCTTTGATAATGGAATTGCATAATCCTTTATCGAGGTTTGTGTAACATCAATAAAATGTTTCTGCTTTTTTCTACAACAACAAAATAAATAAAGAAAAATTAGATAATTTTATATGAAAATAAATTAAATATGTATACCTATTTTTATTCGATTTTTTGCTATCATTCGTGTTTGATTTCAACGCCTCCGCCATCAAATTGCCAAAACGGGCGTTAATATTTTTACGGAATGTAATGCTATCCATATTATCATCATCCAAATCACTTAATTTATTATCACTGCTATTTTTATGCAGATTAAACGCTTTTTGATTGGCATTATCGTTGGCAATGGAATCAAGAGAAACGTCCTCTTTATTAGTCGTATCCCAATTCGATTCGATTGTATTCGAATTAGAGAAATCGTTAAATGTGTTTGGTGTATTTGGACAAGAATCGGATAGATACTCATCATCCCTTTCCACATCATCACAATCATCATCGTCATCACGCTCAGCATCACCGTTCGTCGTCGAGAAATGTTGCGGCGTTAAACTTTTCCGCTCCATCCATTCCGGTTCCTCGTCCATCTTCAAATTATTCACCATTGAAATGGTGCGTGTCGATTTTTTACTATAATTGCTCATCTCGGAACTGCTCTTCAACAAACTGCAGCATTCCAAGAAGAGTTCCTCGTCCCGATTCAGCACTTTGCGTAAACGTTGATCGTCAAAATTGCGCGTATTCAAACTATCCTCGGATATCTCCTCATATTGGCTCGGCTTAATAAAATTCACGTCCGGATGATGCATTAATGAGCTAACCATTGCCGGATTGTGATTAATTGAAATTATATTGGAATCATCCTGCTTTATATCGCTCACTAAACTCATATCAGATGGACAGCGTTCATCATCATCCTCCGACTTATTCGAAATCTCATCGATATATTGAAAATTCGACTTGTTCTCCTCGATGATGTTCTCCAATATGGAAATCTGCTTCTCGAGGAACTCATCCGGCATATCATTCATCTTATTAATGTGTGGAAAAGTAGGTGGCATTGCATTATAGATAATCGAATCGGAATCGAAGCTTTTACGCTCACCTAAACTTTTATAGCGTTTCGGTTCTGGTTTATTAGCGAAATTATCGTTTTCATGATGATTTGGTGATTCCTTAAATACGTCACTAATTATATTCGCTAATTGTATAGTGTCTGTGTTTGTATTTAAACTTTTTCTACTATGATTAGACAATTCGTCTACAATTCTAACATCATCGCATTGATCTGTTGCTTTCTCAATGATAACATTTTCTATTTCTACTTCTGGTTCGGGTTGAATCGCTTTGGCGGCCGCCTCGCGCGCTTCAATTTCCGACAATTTGGCAATATGAGTTAAAGTCCGTTTATGTTTCATTAAGCTATCATTACGTACGAATCGTTTCTTACATATATCGCAATAATTATCAACATTCTCCACGTCCGCATCCTTCTTCTTCAAAATCGCCTTCTGCTTCTTCCCCTTTCGCATTTTCAGCTTTGTGGCGAGTTTATTATTCAGTAACGAATCGTTTAGCAAATCCGGCGTTTGTATGAACGATTCGTTTTGTATGTCCGTATTTTTATTCTCTTTTAACGGCGTTAAATATTCGCTCTCGTTCGGTTCTTCCAAATCAATCGTTGCATATTTAATTGATTTACGTTTCGGCCGTTTAGGTGATTCATGATCGTTCATATTCTCCTTTGAATTATCACTTACAATTTCACTTGTTATTATATCTTTCACTTCCTGCTCTTGCCCTTCATTCAATTCATAAATTGACTCAATTAATTTCGATTTTTCATCATCACCATCAACAAGTCCACTTTCAACAATTATGTTTGGTATTTGAACAATTTCAATAACTTGTTGTGTGTTTTCTTTAATCTCCATTTCAATATTATCACTTTTATTAACGCATTTATCAACAACATCCTTCACAATCAATGCATTCACTTCAAATTCTTCTTTCTCAATCAAAGGTGCATCAAGTGAAGGCCGTTTTTCTGCTGGCAAATTATTATCAATAATATTCGAATTGATAATTTTGTTGGTTAGTTTACTCTTTGCCAGCACAGCTAATGGAAGCTCATCCTCCGAATCGCTTTCATTATTCTCCGAGACGATTGTCCGATTTAAAGAATTTTCAATAACTAATTTATTTTCCAATACATCCGGCTCATTTTCTAGCATTAAAATCGATTTATAATCACTTAAATTACTTTCTTTATGCATTTGCTTGTTAACTATATCATTATCATTCGATTTATAACTATTTAATTCATTTGTTTCATTTGAATTAAAAACTATTGATTTATCAAATTCTTTCTCTATCAGTGTATTAGCTTTTGAACTATTTAAATTATCATTTGTAAGCGTAATGATTTGTTGTTGTTGTTGTTGCTGCTGCTCTGGCTGCTGTTTTATAAGATAATTAGATTCGGTTTCATTTGTTTTCGGTGTAAATAAATCGGATTTGATAATATCGTTCATATTCTTCATAGCAATGCTTTGGCATTCGATGTCGTTTAGTAGAATGCAATTCTCCTCCATGATCGCTGATAAATCTTTCTTGATTAACGTTTCAGGAATTTCAGGAATTTCGTCGTTCGCTTCCTCCGCAGGTGTCGGACTTTTCAGTTTCCTTTTCGATAGAATGCGTTTCTGGCCGATTTTCCTATCGGATGATTCGGTTGCGTAACCGAACAGCGGATCTTCATCAGCTAATATTGCCACATTCAAACGATCATCAATTGATGTGGCAATTTCACTTTCCGGCATCGTCTTACTGCGAATCGCGCGTTTACGTTGCGCGCCAATTTTACGAATCGTTTTATTATTAAATTCAATATGATTCGTTAAAATATCCGTGAAATTCTCATTCGTCTGCAAATCCTCATAGCGTTTAATCACATCTGCGACTTTCTCATTCATTTGTTGCTGCGACATATTTGCAATGCCAATCAACGATTCTATGGACTTTTCCTCCAGCTCCACCACATTCTCCTTTCCTTCATGTTGTTCTAATAGCGGTGACGCCATCGTACTACTAACCGTCTTCGATTCCTCAATTATATCTTCTTTGATTTCGAATGGTTGATTTATTGCCTCCGCCACAGCTGCCTCCTCACATGTATCATCTTTTTCATTCAATGGCAGATCGCGAGAAATCCATTCGTGACTTGCAGCATTCTGCTCCATAATGGCGTGCGAAATTTTCGCTAGTGTTGGTATTTTGAGTATCGTTTCGCATCCACTATTTACACAAGGTTCATCATCCTTTTGCGTTAACTTGCTTGTTAGCATTGCAATGCACGCATTTAAGCCTTTCGCGCGTTTACATATTTTCGTTTTACCTTTCTTCTCGACGCTCTCATCACTTTTCGTTAAATCACCACCACTAACGTCTATTATTAATGTTTTGCTAATCGTCTCATTATTTAAATCACATTCATCGTCTTTAATTGTACTGGATGTTTCCGAATTATGCACAAGTTCCGAGTTTTTCATTGCATTCACACTTTCTGCACTTTTTTCGCTTAAATTTACCTCTAAAAAATGACCGCCAATAATATTCACCAAATTGTCAGTTTTATTTTTCTGCTCTTCATGCTGCTGATGTTGTAGCTTCGTTGCAGCATCTTGATTATTCGATTTCTTATTCAATTTCATTTTCTTTACGACACTACGTAACGCTCCGAATTTTCTCTTAGCCGTACTTTTATTTTCGTTAACATTTTCCGTCGTTTTCTCAACCTGTTTCTCCACATCGACTTTATTCTTTTTGCGCATACTTAGTTTTCTTATAAACTTCGTTCCTAATGATGATTTTTTGCATAACCTTTTCTTAGCGGGCGAATTAGTTTCATCCACCTTTTTACCTTCCACTTTACTCTCTACTTGATTATTTGGGACAATCAATGGAGTTGAACTTCTACTTGAACTCGCTGACACAATTTCAACTTTAGCATCTTCATTAGCAGCTGACAGTTTTCCCTCATCCTGTTTCGGTTTCTTGAAATGCTTCACTTTCTTTATAATACTAAATCTATTCTTCGCCTCGTCCTTCACCAACTCCTCATTTTTATTCGCAACGTCTTCATTCACCAGCTGATTCGTTCGTCTTGTCACAATTCGTTGTTGAAGCGCATTCTTCAGTTTTCTCTTCATTAAAACGCCACCATTATTATCAATTATCGCACTTGATACAACTTTATTTATATTCCGAATCGATTTTCTTATATTACCAACCGGATTACATTTTAATCCAGATGTCAAAACCTTCCGTTTTAATATCTTATTACTTTCTTGTAGAAGAATTTCAGCTCGACTTCTACGAATAACCGTTTTACTTGAATTATGCGTTGTTGACCGCATCTCAGCATTTTTGTTTTGTTGTTGTTGTTGGTGTTGTTGTTGTTGTTGCTGCTGCTGTTGTTTTGGTGGATTTTTTCGTGGTCTCGATATGCCATCCTTCAAACAAATTAACTTACGCGTCGCCCGCTTTGCTGGAAGATTAGCTAACATGCGTTGTATCGTTTCAGCTATAAATGATCAAAATTTGATATATAAGAAAATGGAATTTTCATTATTAAATAAATAATAGGAGAGAAATTTACCGTCGCTAGGTTTCGATCTAGGCCCTTCTTTCTTATAAATTTTCTTTTCGCGATTCTCGTCCGGACGTTTCTCTTTATTAATAATGCGTTTTATCAGCCCTAAAATAACAATTGTGATAAGTATACAATATGACACACATAAATGAAAAACAATTATAATAATATATACAAAAAGTAACGTTTTCTGATTAAAAATTGCAAGTTTGAATTGATTTTACTTCACTTTTGAGCTAGGGAATGACTAAAGAAATTAATGTTCAAGATAGTTACTTTTTGCATATACTGTATGAAATATATAAAAGAAAATTTAATTACCTCTACGCTTTTTACGCGTTTTCGCACCGAACGGTTTGTATTTGCATTTTTTCCTCACCAGCATCCAGCTCCAGTCCTCGCCGCACTCCAGAATGTGTCGATGCAATTCGCCGAGCGTATTACATTGCTTCTTACATTTCGTACAGACTCTCGCCTCGCTTCGCTTCCATGCCTTACACGTCGGATTCTCGTCGACGAAACCCATTTTACCCAGGCCCGGAATAGACAGATGCTTATAGAATTCGCCCTGATTCCCAACGAATTCGTAATGTTGACACCATACATTCTGATGCACGAAATTCTTATGATCAATCAGCAATTTCATATTAGCCACCTTTAAACCGCACGCCGCACAAATGTAGAGACGTTTTCTGGTCCATTCGCCCGTCAATTCAGCGAGCGCGTTCTTGTCCTTCGGCGATATTTGCGGTACTTCGAAATTTTCAGTCTCCTGCGAGGAACAAATCAGCGAGATTTTATCCGATTTGTCAACGTAATGTTCATCGCTCAATGGCGCTTTGCTTAAATTCAAATAGCTTGGTATTTCAGTGTCCGTTAATTCGGTCTTCACCTCTACGTCCTCCGATTTCTTAGCGAACACATTGTTTAGTATATCGTCTAGTATTGATGTGACTTCGGCGTTCGCCTCCTGGTTGAATATGCCTTCGAGAGCAGCCTTTTTATTCGCTTCGTCGATAAGATCTTCGAACGGTCCTCTCCGATCCAATATTCTATTCAACTCGTCGTTTTGTACTTTGGCTTTATATTCATCACCCTTCTTATAATCCTGCCGCTCCTTATCAGACTTGGAGTTATCTAGCATCTTCTGCTGCCGCGTTTTTATCACATACTGCGTCCACATATCCAACTTGGAAAGATCCCGATTCTCCTTACTCTCTAGAATACTGGCCTGATATTTTCGACGCGTAAAATATTTGTAATGGACTTCATCCTGTTTTGGTGTTATCTTCTTCTTCGACGCCTTCGAGCCGTACTCGATCTGCGCTTCCAGATCGTCGCCAACATGCGTGCTGAGTAAATTGGACATGGGCGCAATGGCGTTTAGAGAAAGCTCACATCCGTAATTTTCACTCGTCGGCGGCGTAATTTCCGTCTTCTCAAAATTCGATATACGGCTTTCCGATTCCTCATTCTTAAACAGCTTTCCATCAATGTGATTTAGCAGATTTTCGCGAATGTTGCATTTGATGCGCGTGAAAAACGCCTGATCGAAAACATCGGTGAACGTTAACGACGCAATTCGTATATTATCGATCGAATGATCGGTGATTTTCTTCACTCTATAGAAGGCATCGAACTGCGGATAGGGATTTTCATGTGGCGCCACCTTCACCTCCTTATCATTCTCACTTTTCGGCTGCTCCTCCAATTTTGCCTTTTGTCGCTTCTTGGAGGCTTTACTAGTCGGAATCACTTTGTTCTGTAAACGTACACTTTTCTTCACGCCTAATTTTGTACTTTTAATACCAATGCGCTTCCTCTGAGAGGACGACGTTGAAGAGGATGAAGAGGACTGCGGCCTAGTTTTAGCTTCATCCTCATCCTCATCCTCCTCCTCTTCCTCCTCCTCTATTGTACTTTTTTCATTAATTGCACTGTCTCCATCGACACTTTCTTCATCCTCCTCCTCCTCCCCCTCCTCAACGGGATCCTCATTTATTTGCACTTTCGGTTCACGCTTAATACCATGAACATCTTCGTTGTGTTCCTCCAATTGTGTGAGCAAAGTGAAACGCTCTTTGCATGGTAAACATCCGAAATATCGAGTCGAATGTTCAGCGAGCAAGTGTTGAAATAAATCGGATAATGCATTATCAACATTGTCTGGTAATGAGAACTTGTTACAAAATAAGCATGTAACCGCCGTACCAGATTGCTGGAATCTCAAACTCGATCTGCGCGCCTGTTTAATTGAATGGCATCGTTCAATGTGCTTCTGTCGTAAATTGTCAGCGACGAATGTACGTTCGCAGTACAGGCATGGAAGTTTGCGCGTCTTCTTAACGACTTTATCATTACTATCAGTCTTTCCGAATGCATCAATAATCGTTTGCACGTCGCGATTTATAGGAACGCTGCAATAGAGACTAGTTGGACTCAGTCTGAGACTCTCATCATCATCGCCGGCCGCTTCCTTCACCACCTCATTCGGCTGCTCGTCCACCGTCAATTTGCTAGATGTCGGCGAGTTCGTCGACTCTGTCAGATCGGCTTGATCGCCAATCACCTCCTCGGACATTTCGTTATTTACCATGACTGCAACAAACAGAGAAAATGCATTTAGTAGAGTCACCTTCACTGTGTCAAGTACACAAACATCATTCATTCATTCTATCAATTCGATTATGCAACATCATAATAATTACAGTAAAACATTCGCTGCTGCAAGTGTATTTATAGTGCTATGGCATACTTACA
>JAODFZ020008742.1:0-12092 GCA_027574845.2 Deinopsis erosa
ATCTATCTGCCAAATTTCAGCTCGATCCGATCACGGGAAGTCGGTTAATTTGCCGTCGCAAGATTTATCCTCATACTTACTTACATACAAATGCGAAGTTAATATAGAAAGAGTAAAAAATTACAAATTGTTTATCGAAATTTCAAGTTTGATTCAAATCGAATATTTTTCTAGAAGGCTATGAAAAGTATTCGATCATTTAAGGCGTTGAGAATAGCAACGATTTAACTGCCAAAAATATCGATTTCTGTTTTTTTTTTGGTGAAAAATAATCTTTCTACACATATACTCCTTATGAAGAAATGTGCGAATTAGTTTTGGAAAAAAAAAGAAATTTTAATGTCAAAATTAATTAGTAATTAATATTGTTAAAAAATTTAGCTTTTTCATTCAATTAATTATATGAAGCATTAAAAAAGCTCTAAAAGTAAATAAACTTTACAGAAAATATAAATTGCTAACTTCTAATTAAAAAAAAATCAATTAAAGAAACAAAAGACAGCGAAAATATTAAATTATCTTATATTATTCATAAAAAAAGTAATTATTTAATTATTTAAAAGTATTATTTTAAATATACTTACATAAATTAACAATAAAACAGCACAAAACATGTTCAGCACTTTATACAGCTGATAAACTTCACACACACACACAAATGTTAATAAAACAAGACAATCAAATTTTATATACATACAATTAATTAATTAATAGAAAGAAAAAAACTTACCATAATTCTGACCGTAAGCTAATTGCCTATTAAACATATCCTAAACAGACATAGAGAAAATTATAATTAGCGCAAGTTAAATAAAATTCGAACGAATAAACAACGAAAATCTCACATTACCAATCAGCCTATTTTAATTAACAATAAACAATGAATTAATTAATTAAAAATGAAGAAAACTTACAGCTGGATAGGCTTGTAATGTTGCAAGGCCCACAAAAATGATTGCGATTGATAGAATTAATTTCCACATTTTTTGATGATGATGGATTTACTTCTTATATTATTAAAGGTTGATGTGTGTTTGATGAAAACTCACTGAAATTGTGCTTCCAGCTTTCAGGCTTTGTCTTTTTATACCGCATTTTTGCAGAAAGCTTCCTACACGAGGGGCGGAGCTTTAATTAAACTGAAATGTTTTTAAAAAAATTCGGAAAATGGAAGGAAATGCTGATAAAAATGATACGTAAATGAAAATTTCATTAAATTAACGCAAAATTTTATAATATACATAATAAATTAATTATGTATTTGAAAAAATTGAAAAAACTTTAATTTATCGCTTAAATTTTCAATGAATTTGTGAACAGAATTTTTTGCTAATGTACTTAATCTTTAATTAATTGTTTTACATAAATTCTATTTTTCATTGATATTGAATTGGAATTTGTTAAAATTGATTAAAATATAATTGAAATTGTTCAGGTGCGCTCCTTCTAAATGATCCCAATTCATTTGTCAATTTTTTTCCTACAAATAAAAAAGAATGCTTTTCGTTAAATGAATTTTCCATCGCATTTTTATGTTTATTAAATGTTAGTTTTATTGCAAGTACTTTAGCATTATCTCTAAGTACTTTAATAGCACATATGTTCATGTTTAAGTAACTCATATGCCGATCAAATGTCAATATTTGACGTGCTACTTGTAATTGATGCTACATGGTAATTGATATGTGTATGTGATTTATTATAGAAGCATAATCAATATTGATTTAGCTTAAAAAATATCGATTTTTCTTATGAAAGTATTTTGAATATTTAAAATTGCGCGCGCTCTAGTTGATTTGAACTACTAGCGAAACGAGATGAGGCGATATTGCCCGAGCAATAAGTGGACTGTCAATTTTTGTTTGTTGCTGATGTGTCAAATGTCAATATTTAACGTGCTACTTGTAATTGATGCTACGTGGTAATTGATATACGTATGTGATTTATTATAGAAGCATAATCAATATTGATTTAGCTTAAATAATATCGATTTTTCTTATGAAAGTGTTTTGAATATTTAAAATTGCGCGCGCTCTAGTTGATTTGAACTACTAGCGAAACGAGATGAGACGATATTGCCCGAGCGATAAGTGGAACTGTCAATTTTTGTTTGTTGCTGATGTGTGTCAGACGAGAAATTAATATTTTTCGATGAATATTTTTTTTTTAATTTTTATTTTATTATCATAAATGTAGTGATGTAAGCGATAAAATCAATCGATAGAAAAATGAATCGAGTAACGAACGGTTAGTATGCGAATCTGGGAATGCATAAAAATGTTCTTCTTTTAAATTTTTAATGAATATTAAAGGTCTTACAAGCCTACCACCGAATACGATGGATAAAAACAAAGACTGGCAGCTGGAGCTGCTCATGGAGAAGCTGCGATCGAAATCGTCGCAGCTGAAAAGCTTTGTGGAAACATCGAAAAATGTTCGCATGGCTTTGCTTGTAGGTTATGTTCCTTTTTCACATTAGTACAATTAAATTAATCACTTTTTCCTTGAAGGATAAACGATATGCTTTAGATAGCGTTGAGAAGAGTCAACATCAGAAATGTTTAGACACTTTACAGCACTCTATTAAAGTAACATCCCTTCAAAGTATGGTTGAGCGTTTGGAGAGTCTTACACGACAATTGGGGTGAATATTATTGCAAATCTAGCATTACACCCTTTCATATTAATACAATTCGGTAATATATTTTTAGTTTGAAGTTTGTGCAAGATCATATGGGCGACCAGTTATTCATATCGTCCGATATGTTCTATTTGGAGATAGCTGTCGATAAATCAGGCACAGTGCGCGATGTGAAAGTGCATCATGAGGGTAAAGTGGAGCAGAGTTGCGAGGAATTAGTGAATTGTCTATCGAAAGGTGATTTTGCTGATTTTACGGCGCAATTGGAAGGTTTAGCCTCTATTTACCAACTGAATGCTGAGAAGAAGATCAAATGTAAAGCATACACTGCCTTGCAATCACTCGAAACTGATTTAACTACATTAGCTCAATTGCAAACATTCATCAAAGAACCTTTTAATATATTATATAAATCGCCGGTTGGTATATTGGAGAAGCGACGCGGCGGTCATGCAATGAAATTAACTTATTTTGTCTCACCGTACGATTTAATTAATAAGGAAAAAGGTGATATTGAGGCGATTTCAATCGAATCGATAACCAGCCGCAATTTGGGCTACAGCGTCACCGTCTATATGGAAGGATCAACAGCGCATCGTTTACAAATTGCCACATTGATTGCTGTTAATCGTAATCACAATGGAAAAGGGTATACCATAATAATTTATTACATAAACAATCGTTAATCGTTAATGTTTTAGGACACCTTCGTATGCGCCGCTAACAGCACAAAACACAGCAATGATTCCCGCCTATTTTGTACTAAAATTGAACACACCGATGCCAATATGCATCGATCTAATAATGCAAATACAGAAAATCACTGAAATTGAATGCGCTGATGTGTCGAATGCTCAGCCATTACTGAATATGATTGCACAACACACGAGCAATGGTAAATTGGAGTCTGGTAATAATCGCGGATTATTTGTGGTAATTATGATGATATTTTAATGTTTTGTTTTTGGTCTAAATCTTGTATTGTAGACGTTGCCTGATCAAACGCATTGCTATTTCATGACAGAGAATAAGAATATGAAAGGGGTTTTGGTGAATAGTATTCCATTCACTCATCCCGGTCATGTTGCGCCAATTTTGATTATTTTGCGGGAGCAGGCGTTGTTTAATACAATTATTGGAAGTTGTATTAGGCCTAATAGTAGAGAAGGTGGGTGTATTAAGAAGTATTTTGCGTTCCTTATAAATAATTGAATTATGTTTAGACTTTGAGAATATGATTATGCTTGAAGTAAGCGCCTTATCGTGGACGCACATTTCCATATCGCTTGAACATCCGCTTGATGAGAGCATGGCGACCGCTGAAATTGATCTTAGTGATATATCAAATTTGACGTGCCGCATTCATAGTACAAGTAGTCCACCGCCAGCAAATTCGCCCGATATCGCCACCGAAATCACAACGAAAGTGCTGAATCGTAGCTTCTCGTTGCCGATCACAATGCGTTCGATTCTTCTCTATTGGGAGAAACAAATAGTTCGAAAAAATCATAATAATGGGCTTGAAAATTTTAATTTACCCCTCGGCTCTGGGGATCCGGGGGGTAGAAATGGTAGCTCGGGTAACAATATTACCGATTTCGATGGTAAGATCAAGCAGGAACCATCAAATCACGGTATTAATTTGCCTTTAATGACGCATCCCCATCAAGGCATGTTCTTAAACGAAACGCTTATGTCGAGCGCTAATTTTACGAATTTTCAAACGCACGGCGAACAGTCCGCCGTCCTAACGAACGTCGAATTAACCAACATCTTATCGGGCGGCGGTGATAATAAGCCGAAGCGGACGAAACGTAAGGCCGGCGACGATCTGTGGAAGAGCGCTAAGCGAAAAGCAACAGGTGGAGGAGGAGGAGGAGGTGGCGGCGGCGGCGGTACGGATGACGATCTACTCTTAGACGCGTCCAGCTGTGATTCGACATCGCGCAGTACACCGCTCTCACAGGACGCCGATATGCAAACGCCCAATTCGGCGTTGGGGTTTCATTCAGATCTGGAGCTTTCCGCACTTGATCCATCAGAGTTGATCGGCGATAAGGATTCGGGCGATTTTGATCCGGATGATCTAGGGGACGTGGAGGAGCTTCTATCGGGAAAGAGTCGCAAGGAGAATTTGAGCGATTTCATTGATAATAAGACGCTGGTGCCGCCCAGTGTCAGCATAACACCAATCTCGCAGAATCAGGGGTTTGGGAGCAATCAGAGCGGAATGGATCGACGGCCGGGAATTGAAATCATTCCCATCACCACAGCCAGCTCCATAACAATCACGCCTATTGCGCAGAATAAGGGCGATGAGCGGAATAAGGAGAAGAAGAGCACAAAAAGTCGAAGTAGCGGCGGTGATGATAAGAACAAGTTGGAGAAGAAGAAGAAGAAGAAGCGTGAAGAGAGTCCAATGGGTCCGCCGGACAAAATTCCCAATAAGATTGATCCGCTCACCAAACCGGTATCAGTTAGCATTAAGCAATCGGAAAGTCCACCTTTGCCTCAAATTACGCCAACCTCACCGAATATGGTGCGAAAATTTACTCAATCACCGACACACAATCGAAACGTTTCCTTAAGCGGTAAACTAAGTCCAAGCATGTTGAAGCCGAATCTGAAGACGCATAGTCCGAAACATTCACCGGCGCACATACCAAGCAGTCCCAAACATGTTATGTCAGCGACGATTAGCAGTCCGAAAAGTCACTCGCCGAAGCATCCATCCACCAGCGGTAGCGGTAAACCGAGCATGACGACGCTAAAAAACGCGGCAAACTCCCCGTCTAGTAAGACCAGCGATGGCAAAACGAAGATCATCAAAGATTCGTCGAGGGATAAGGAGAAGAAGGCGGGGGGCAGTAGTTTCAATATGAATTCGACGAAGAGCAAGAATCTAATGAAGGTGAAGCCGTTAGATTTGAATGCGGTGATTGAGATACCGGCTGGCAGCGATGGCATCCCATCACCATTGGGCATTGATTTGACGAAATCGGCGAATGCGAATCAGGCGCGCAATCGTAAAGCGACACTAACGGCGATCGTTGATAAGCTGAAATCGGCGCAGACCTGTGATATACCCACCGATTTGACGAATAAGAGCAAAGAGCGGTCGGGACAACTATCAAAATCATCGGAGAATCTGAGCTCTGGTTCGGCACCGACTAGCGGTAGCAATTCTAGTGGTAGCAGTAGTGGTACTAAAATAAATAAAGTAGGTGATAATAAAAACTCGGAATATATTCTAAAACACAGTTCAGACGGTATGAAGATAACGATAAATAAGGCGCGCGCGCGAGACAGCGCAAAATCTTCGTCGGGCGGCCTGAAGACCACCAGCGGAAATGGTTCGCCGAAAACGCATACAGGTCTTAAGCCGGGCGTGAATAGTGGCATGGTATCGAAGAAGCTGCAACTCGGCCAGAAATCGGGCCTGGCGAATTCAACAGGCGGCACGCCGAGCAACTATCCCGGCGGCCTAAAATCGAATAAGGTGCCGGGAAGCATTAAAAGCGGTTTTGGTCTTTCGAAGGGTTCGATCAAGTTGGCGGGATCGCCGAAAACCTCATCAAATGCGACGGATTTAAGTCGGAATAAGGAGCGCTTGAAACTGAATCGGAGCGCATCGGAAAAGTCGATTTTCAGTAATCGCGATAAGAAGGGCAGTCCGACACCGCGCGACGAACCCGACAACTTTAAGCCATTCACGAAAATGGACAATTTTCCAGCACCACTCACCATTGAAGGTATTATGAAGCAGTTCGATAAGAATTTTCAAATTCCCAAGCTGTCGGCGCGCAGTGCTGAGGATAAGAAGCAGACGAATAAAACCGATTTGAATAATGTGAATCGTAATACGGAAAATACAAAACTGTATGATATGATGGCGAAAAGCGATTTGCCTATAACAAAATATCCGTTAGCGTTACCAACCACAAAACTATTTGATAATAATATGGAGGCAAAGATACGCAATACAATGAACACGGTGAATGTATCAAATTCGTTATCAATTACAACAACAAGCAGCGTTAGTCCGAAATTGGGCAAAGATACAGCGGACATTGTCGATGGCCAGGATGATAATAAGAAATTGAGCAGTTCGAGTACAACGAAAGACGATTTACAATTCAAATTGAATTTTCCCATATCCGCACCAAAGTCATTTCCCTCGCCGACACCCGCATCGGAACCGCTTAGTCTTGCCACGCGCAGCATTGATCTAACATCGAAGTTCATTGTACCAGCGCCAAAAGATGATCCAGCAGCCGGTAATAAGAAGGAGAAGAAGCTGGATGATGGTTTGTTAGATTACTCATCAACATCATCATCATCATCCTCAAATACATCTGCAAGTATTGTTGATAATAAAACGCGCGATACATCGACGACCTCATCATCTGCATCAACGGCGCTATCGTTGCCTCCACCACCACCAGCTGCACAGCCAGCTGCCGCATTCCCTCAGTCGCCTTCAGTAAGTGTCCATATTGTTAAGAGTCCAGCGCCTTCGCCGCTCATCAATCCTAGTCCACATTCAGCGTCGCCCGGCATCACAGACGACGAACTCATGGACGAGGCTTTAGTTGGTTTAGGTAAATAATTTTGTATATAAATGATAAGTTATAAAAGAACACACACATACACAACAACAACAACAAGAAACAACAATAGAGCGCGAGAAAAATTAACAAACACCAATTGCAAAATGGTACAATTTCTTGCATTTTAAATTTACCTAATAATAAATTAATCAACAAATATAAGTTTTGGCTGTGCCTTAGATGTGCAAGGCGTAGTTAATTAATTTGTACATAGTAATAATGTATATGATGAGGTATTAAAGAAATTTTGTGCTATTTTAATTGGTATGTTAGTTGGGTTGCATAATCACTTAAAAAAATATACAAGATATTGAATTTCCCCAAACTAAATAAAACATATTCTAACTAACACATATATTTTTATGTTTACATAAAAAGTGATAATTCTATATTATTATGTAAATGATTAATTATATTTTAAATCAAGCGAAATTCATTCAAAATCTTGATGCTATCGGCATTTTAGAGCTAAATAAATGCGTTGACAATTAGAATAACACGAAATAGGCGAAATTAATTTGCACACAAAGAAGTTGAAAACAACAAATATCAATTAAAAATCGAAACTGCGAGTGATTTGCGTTATGAATCTCTCTACTTTGTAACCAGGAATGATTATTTATTGTACAATATGTACAATTTGACTGTTTGAATATTTTTTGTATTGAATTATATAAGTATTTTAATTTTTATACAAATAATTATTGGATAAGTGCGTAAATAGTACAAAAGAAATTGATAATTCATCTATTTTAAATCTAACAATACGCGCGCGAGCCATTTTATTGTATAATTTCTTTCATTTTTTTTTATGTAATGGTAATTTGTATTCGTTATAGATTATTTATTGTAAATATTAAACGAAGTTAATTATCAATTATGATATTATGTTACCTCAAATAATAACAAATCTCATTTAGGTGAATTATTTATTATCTAAACACAAAAAATTGTTTGAAAACAATTCCTATAAGGTAATATAAAAACGAAAACTTACATCCAGTCCAAAAACAAAAAGAAAGCATACATATTAATAATTACTATAAAATAATTACTTATCAACTAACGAACTAAAAGGATAATTAATACACATTATATCGTATAGTACATTTACAATAACACTTACGATTGTTAATTAATTCACATGAAAAGAAATATGAAACATTCCTACACTTAACTATCAAATTAATTAATTTCTAGATATATCAATTAAACGAAAATCCTTTTTCTACGTGCATAATTTGAGTTGAGATATAATTTTTTTTATATCGTCATTTAAAAATCACAATAATACACATCAAATATATTGTTTGTTCAAGAATTAATTAAGCATTTCATATCGATTATTTATATATATATATATATTTATGTATATATTAAATCTAATTTCGCTTATATTTTATTGATAGAAGGATTATCAAACGAAAAATGAGTAATGTGATAATCGATCTTAATCGTTAGTTGGTGCTGGAGGTGATCCAGATACAGTTTTGATGTTCTTTTGTTTGCGGATGTGCTGTTGATGACCTGGAGTGTTATATGGAGCACGATTAGATACCATAGCACTAAAAATATATCAAATATTAGATGACAAATATCAGCAACAATTTGATAGAATTACAGAAAACAAAAAAAAAAACAAAAAATCTCTTCTATAGTTTAGTTAGAGCTCCAAAATCTACTAAAAAAATAAATGGCAGAATATTTAAGGCAACACTCTAGCATTAGAAGAAAAGAAAACATCGGACTTACTTGTTAATTTTTTGGTAAGATAATGGAAGCTCAAATTATACATTTTTGTTTTTTGTTATAATTAATATTAGTATTTTCTCGAATACCTGAAAAATATTGTTTGTCTCTATCTAACAATATTTATATACTTATAAATCAGTACCTCGGTGTGCTGGTTGAAGGTGGAAGTGCCAACATCGGTGATCTCATACGTCTTGGCGAAACGATCGAGGAATGAGCTCGTTCTCTATGACGACGACTACATAAACATGCAAATAACATAACAATAATAGAGAAGAAAATGATAACCGAAAAAAGCCATTCAATATAATATAAGCGAAATTCATGTAAGTTACCTTGATGTTGGGCCAGCTGTTATGGCTGGAATATGAGCGCCACTACCCCCATATCTCCTACGTCCATCGCCAATCATCCTCATATCACCGCTACGATTCTTCGCCTTATGCTCCCATTCCTTATTGAAATCATCCGCCTCCTCCTCCTCTATATTAATAAAGTCCTGTTTCATTTCCCTGTCGCCGGATCTGTAATTTTCTTCGCGTTCAACGATATGAGCGCGATTTCCAATGTGATGCCCAATCGACATCTTTTTTGTGCCTGTGAATGAGTCGCACACCGAATTCTGCGTTTCTTTGACACCGCCTGGTGCTGTCCGTGTGCTAGATGTGGCCTTATATACCTAAATCACATTATCAATTAGCTAATTATTAGAATGTCGGCGCATTTGTTTACTTGTGGACGTCCGTCTGGACCTGAACTCATACTGACGACAGTCGATGAACTGAATGAGCTGCGCTGCATATCCGGAAACTCTTCAAACATTGAATTGTTCAATAAACGATTGTAATTTGGCATCGGGAAGTTGTTGAATGGCATTAGTGTGTTGCGGTGGTGATGTAAAGCTGGTTGGTTGGATGGGAATAGTTGAAATGGATCGGTGAAGAGCGAGTTCATCATGTTGTTCATTTGTCGCACTGTACGCATATGTGATCTGTAAGTTGTTAAAGTTAGTAAAAGAACATGTATGGTGTAAAAGTAGCCCATATGAACAGTTGTTTTTTATGAAAGGGTGCAATGTTAGGTTGTTACTCACCCAAAAAATGGGTCTTCCTCAATATCTCCCATCAGGGAACTAAATAATGACATTTTGAAAGGGTTTTGATGATATTTCCTTCGCTTTTAGTTATATATGTGGGTAAATTTTATAAATTCTATCGAATAGCCTCTTATTATGAATATGTCAACACTTACTTGAAGTTAGCTATTTTCTAGAACGTTCATTTACTATTCAATAAGAACTACCAAAACATTTTCATTTATTCAATATCATATAATTTAATTAGTGCATTAATGCGAAATTTTAAATTATGGCTTTGATTATTCAATTTGTTTTATAAAAGTATTTATTTTATACTTTATTTATATTTATTATAATTTAATATTTAATTAGAACTACCAAAACATTTTCATTTATTCAATATCATATATTTTAATGAGTGTATTATTGCGAATTTTTAAATTATGGCTTTAATTATTCAATTTCTTTTATAAAAGTATTTATTTTATACGTTATTAACATTTATTATAATTAAAAGTTTAAACGATCTACCGTTACTAACTTCACTTCTTTCTTATTTGTCCGCCATTTAATAAGGTAAACATTCATCGTGCTTTTCTAAATATAAATCATAAAACATCCTTATAAATAGACATAAATAATAATAACATTAATTAAATATTAATTATTTAATACATTATCTAATAAAGTATTATTCTCTTTTTGCAGGATAACGTAAAATAGCTCATCAAGATGGTAAGTGAAATGTTTAGAAAATTTTAAGGTTATAATGTATTCATTGCTTTATTTTATTTACAGCCACGTGAAATCAAAGAAATTAAGGACTTTCTTTTAAGAGCTAGGAAGAAGGATGCTAAATGTATGTATCACTTAAAATTGTTTAATGCATAAACTTATATTTTATTTAATTTGCAGCTGTTAAGATCAAGAATAACCCAAAGAAGGGAAATACCAAGTTCAAGGTACGCTGCTCCAGATTCCTGTACACATTAGTTATCAATGATAAAGAAAAGGCAGAAAAACTAAAGCAAAGTTTACCACCAGGTAATTTTATTAATTTTTTTTTAATCATTTATTTAAAAATACTTGTTATTGCAGGTTTGCAAGTAAAGGAAATCAAGTAAATTTATATATGGTACTTTTACGTTAATAAATAATTAAAAATTAAATAAAAAAAAGTTGTTGTTTTCATTTAGTTATTCACTGAAGTCGACCTTTTTTCAACTCGCTATAACTTTTCGAATAACGTAACATTTTCAATTCTGGATAGACCTTTAATTGGAGAATTGCCCTGTGTGTTTATTTTTTCAAATTTATTCAATCCCGAAGAATTCTTATGGCTACGTAATGATATTAACATTAGCGCAGATTAACAAGGGATAGAATTCTATACCAAATAGTTCTTATGGCTACGTAATAATATTGACGTTACCTAAGAATAACAAGGGATAGTATGAGGATGTTAGTGTTGACGTACGTCTCTATTGCGTGACTGAGACAGCTATAGATAAAGAAGACAGCTGACAAAAGGTATGTCGTCACTAAATATACTAGCATGCAACGAACTATACACAAAGCCTGTATATTTGATTGCCTAATATACAAGATTAATAAATTATAGTAACCTGCATACCTAGATTCGCTTCTAGAATAAAAAAAATCAATAATTACTGTCATGCGCAGTACAATAAAATCGTTGCATGAGTAAGATTATGTTTTACATTCAAAGATAGAAATGATTGTGTTTACATTAATGAGGCATACAAAATTTACACTATGCAAGTGGTGAGGCATAACACAAAATCGATTTTTTTTTTCTTTTCTTAAACGATAGAGAATCTTCTGAAACGCAAAGAAATATAAAGAAACACAAGATTAAAGTGAAATTAACGAAGTTATTAAAGAAAAACGATTTTTTAATAAAAATTTCAAAGCTCATTATCTCGGAAACTAATAAAGATAATTAAGTTTCTTAAGTGGATTTGCATAGAGAATTTTGCGTAGAATATGC
>JAODFZ020008777.1:0-10554 GCA_027574845.2 Deinopsis erosa
CCTTTGGCGTACTAAAAATAGATTTTTTTTTAATGAGTTGCTAAATGAGTTTTTGATTTTGCTTACTTTGGCAGTTTGGTGCTCATGCACAGCTTCACACTCTTCCATTGCTGCCGCTCAAAGTGCCATATGAAAGCGGTGCCATCTTTACTTCCCGAAACTAAACGTAATCCGCGATGCGCCCACACAATCGAATCCACCCGATCCGAATGCACCTCCGTCTCCAATATACGAATGGGGCCCTCATCGGCACGCATCAAATAGATGCGAACATGATGATCGGCCGAGCCGGCAGCCAGAAACGATCCGCCCGGACTGAACGACGAGCAAATCATTTGCGCCTGACCCGGCCGCATCTTCTCCTGATAGAGAATCGGCTTGGAGACGAATTGCGGCCGATTACGTTGATCGTGACTGTACGTCCAGAAAGCGACCGATCCATCCGAGCTGGTAGTCGCTATATAGCGCACATCCCATGTGGCGGACGGACAGAAATGAACGGACGTTATCATTCCCGTGTGGCAGGTGAGGATGGCGATGGGCGCGCCTGTTTGCAAATCCCATACGCGCAAGATGCGATCTATTGAACCGGCAGCCAGAAGAGTATTCTCTAGATTGATATCAATGTCGGTGATTTCGGCGGATGCGCCGCGAAAGGAAGCGATTAAACGGCCGCTATTCGCCGACCATAATTTAATCAACAAATCATCAGCTCCCTGCAAACAAAACACTAAATAACAACTCAAAACATATAAAAACACTTACTGTTATAATAAATGTGCCAGTATGATCGAACAGCAAGCAATAAACAGCTGATAAATGGCCTAACGTTTGTCTTTGCAGCTGTAAATGAGAGTAATTCGTTGGTGGAATTGTTAGAATGCGTGGCGTAGGTCCAGACAGTTCTCTTCCAAGTAATACATTAGCTGTAAGCAGAAATCGATTAATTTCCAGACTAAAAAAATGAAGTTTATTTAACGGACGCACTTATATTGTGTGTTATTTTAATAGAAAACGGATCACAGATTGGCATTCCATGTTTTCTGCTCGCGTAATACAACAATCCCTGCTTGATTTCGTGGAAATCGGCGACGCGTAATAGCGATTGCTTGCCGGAGCCTAATAGCGAGGCGACTCCCTTCACACAGGGTGGTATTTCGCGATCGAGTATCGGCCCGATTCTGCTGCATATATTCAGCAAGTGTTTGGCGCCTATGTGCGGATGCAAACGCTCTAAATCGTCAAAGGTACGCTGATGCTTCTCCCCTTGCCAATCAAGCCGAATCGGTAAAATCTACAACACATTTTAATACATTACTATCTGTTCGGCTAGCAACTATTAGGAAACTCACATTTTGCGCTTGTAATTCTTTACTTAGTACCTAAAAATGTTAATTTCATCATAAATAGGGTCACTCTGATTTCGATCCAACTTACCTTGTATGTTTCTTGTAATGGACTTGCAGCGAACAGTTTTTGTATTAAAAAATATAATTCTGCAAAGGTAAACAATAATTTGATAGTGAATTCAATAATAAATAAGAATGTTTTGTTAACCTGGTTCAAGTAAATTTAGTATTGTATTCTGGTCCATTTTTTTGCACAATCCGTAAACCGATTTATTTATCAAAGCACACAAAAAATATTCCTACTTATTTATTAAATCATTTTTTTATTCTTAGCTATATTACATTTATTTAGAACTAAACAAGTGTTCTTTACTATTTTTTTCGGTGAATGTCAATTCGCCTACAGGCCAACCGCCATATTGCCGAAATTACATTCGACCAACTGATTCATGCATATAACTAGGCATGTCGACAACTATAAATAAATTGAAAAACATTAACTATCAACACTTATTAATGGTTATTCAATTAGATTAAATGTTCCTTTATAGCGTTCTAATCAAATTGATAATAAAATGATAATATAATGGAAGCATGTATTGAAATATTGTACATATAAAGAGGTGTATGAGAAGTTGCCTAGTATGCTTCGTCGGCGATTTGACGTACGGCCATTTTTTTGTCGATGAATTAATTTAACCTCAAAATGCAAACTGATAATCGCAAAATAAATCACTTAAATGTTGATTTCTACTTTAATAAATACTATCAATTCAAATGTAATGATGAATGGACATTACCTAAGACAATTTTTACAGCGGATAAATGGCGCATCGAAAATCTGCAAAAGAAGAAAGATTATTTGAATTGCGTTAAAGAGGAATTGAGTAGTTTTCAATTGGAGGATTGGTCATTGCATACGAAACGACGTGATCTATCCACACCGATTATTAAAGAGATTCGTACCAAATATCAACCCGAATTGCTGACGCAGGTAGTAAAAAAATGCGATTTCTATAAAGCGAATTCTATCAATAA
Source organism: Deinopsis erosa (assembly GCA_027574845.2). NCBI lineage: Eukaryota > Metazoa > Arthropoda > Insecta > Coleoptera > Staphylinidae > Deinopsis > Deinopsis erosa. The sequence goes on from JAODFZ020008777.1 coordinate 2,388, forward strand.
AACGTTTCTCTTATAGGCATGGTGCAAATTCTATGAAATCTTATCAAAATTCGAATTAATTTCAACCTCTGTATGCGAGAAGAAAGTTTTAAAGACGTTTCACATCTGCGAGGCGCCTGGCGGCTTCATATCAGCGCTGAATCATTACAGAAATCTGTATCATCCCGATATAAAAGTGAATACACTAACTAAATGAAAGTAAATGCGATATTTATGGGATTGATTTCAGTTTGATTGGAAAGCGAGTACTCTAAATCCGAATTATGAAGGGAACGCATTAAGCGAAATGATACCAGACGATCGCTTAATCAAATACACGCCAAATAATTGGATATTCGGTGAGGATTTAACGGGAGACATAACAAAATTCTATAATTACAATTCGATGATTAATGAGATGGATACAGTTGATATAGTAACAGCTGATGGAAGCGTCGATTGTATGCAGGATCCCGGCAATCAGGAGCAGCATGTGGAATTCTTGCATTTTTGCGAAACGATCACAGCGCTATCTGTGTTAGAGAAAGGTAATTAGTTAATTGTCGTTATGTTAGGTTGGCTAACAATGTTCGGCAATATTCGGTAATGCTCGCATCATTTCGTATTGGTTGTTGCTTAGAAAACATAACCAAACTAATTGTTTTCTTTAATTGCAGATGGATCGTTTGTATTAAAAATCTTTACAACATTCGAGGAATCAACAATCTGTTTATTATATCTCCTAAATTGTACGTTCAATCAGGTGAACATTTTCAAGCCGATCACATCGAAAAGCGGAAATTCGGAGGTGTATGTGATATCGCAGGGCTATAAAGGCATTGATATCCTAACCGATATATGGCCCACGTTACTCCAGCACTACGAGAACTCGTTGAATAAATCGCTATTCGATTTAAGCGATTTGAATGACATTTTCATGCATCAAATCGACGAATTATCCACATTCTTTATGGACAATCAAATACGCACAATCCGAGCGAATATAAAAGCGTTTGTGAGCAATAAAACGCGTCTGAATGAGGTGAGGCAGTTGAAGGTGTTGCAATATAAGGTGGCGAAGGAGTTTTTTCAGCGCTATCACCTAGAACGCATTCAGCGTGAAGATCGCATTGTGGGCGATTTCAATATAACGCAAAATAGTAGATCTTATCAATCAGTGATAGCTGTAGATGGATATTTTAAGTATTACGAGTCGAGAGATGAGAAAATTGAATTGAATATTAAGTGGGGCAAGCAAATAAAAAGCATTCATCACTCAATTTATTGTGATAGAAAAAATTTGCAGCTAATTAATGAGGAAACGCGTAAAACAGAATCAAAGTTCAAAATTGGCAGAAATCAGTTAAAAAATAGTCATATTGTGATTGATACCGAAAATTTCGATTTAACCGAGCCGAGTATATTTCATAAACAGTTTTTGAATTCGATTAAATCGGTGGATCGTAACCATAATGGCATTTTCCTTATAAACATACCTTTTTTGAGCAATTTTCTCGTACACGCTTTGTATATTTTTTGCGCAAACTACGAGAGCACCACTTTCTTCAATAACGGTTACATTTACCTTCAAAAACGCTTGCAAAATGAGAATTCCGAATGCTTGAATCGAATTGATGCGGAATATGCGAAAATCGACGCGAAATTCCATCCAAATTTCACGTACGATATGCTAGAGTTGTTAGATTTGGAAAATATAAATCACTACTTCTTGCAATGTATTTGGTATTATAATAATAATTTAATAAAATCTTAACGCCAGCCGTTTAGCCATTTTATTCGCGAATCTCGTCGCAGCGTGTCCCCATCCAAACGTTTCGTGTCCGTGGCGAACTGTTCGGATGCAATTAGAGCCTCGTCCGATTGCACTCTTTGCACCACCATCAATTCTCCGTTCTCTTGCAAGCGCGTCGATTTCTCATCTTTCGGAAAGCCCTGCGGATACGTAATTGGATCGATTTTGATTAAATGCTTAACTTTCCATAACATCGCATTCACTTCCGGTATATTTTTCACCACATTTATCTCGCTAGACTAGAAAAGAATAGATTTAATCAAAGTTTTAAGTCACATTTTAGGTGTACCTTTCCAATTAGTCCTAATTGTTTTAATATATTTCGTTCCCAATACGGTGTACCCTTAACCGGTTTGATGCGTTGGATGCGGAATAGTTTTGTCGCTTCATAGGGAGCATCTTGAAAGTCTTCATGCCTTAAAAAAACGATTTTTATTCATTAAAACAAAATTTGTTTGTCTAGTCGATCAGCTACCTTGGATAATATTTAAAGCCATGATACTGTATACCCTCCTCCTTCCAATTATATTGATTCTTGCCTTTCTTATAAGTTAATGATCTCGTGAATACATTTAATAGCTTATTATTTCTTAATAAATTCGACATTTTTCTAAAAGTAAAATAATTTGAGGTTAGATAATTAGATTGAACTTATTTCGGTTATTAATCGATAGATGAAGTTAGTGTAGGTTATCAGGCAAGCATACATACACGAATTGAAACGTCAAAACAATAACCTTTAAAATATGTTACGTAAAAAAATAACTTTAAAAAGATGAGAAATTTACCATTTAGTTGATAATATAAAAAAATTTGTAGTCTAAGGTAAGTACTACGTAGTTATATTATTGAAAGTAATGTGTTTTAATTGTTTTAGGCATATTATGGCATTACCTCATTCAGCAATACTAAAATCAATCATTCAAGTGCATCGAAAGAGTAATATTATCCAACTATGTAATATATTGTTATCAAGGAATTATTCTGGTGATGGTCCCTTACAGGTGCTAAAGCAAAAGATAAAAAATGGGGATTTGTTGCGTGACGAACAACAATACAAGATATGTGAAGCGTTGCAGCGTGTGTATGATGATATTGCGTCCTACCAACCGCACAAATCGAAAGGTATATTTACATTCTTCACGAAATCCAGCGAGCAGGTGAAAGCGCCGCAAGGTTTATATATCTATGGGTCGGTAGGTGCTGGTAAGACAATGCTTATGGACATATTCTATAATAGCGCGCCTACACGCAGCAAACAACGCGTCCATTTTAACGAATTTATGCTGGACGTGCATAAGAAGATTCATACTACTAAGCAGCTACGAAGCGAACCGAATTTCGAGAAAGGTGAAAAGGCTAAGCCGTTCGATCCGATACCGCCTGTCGCTGATGCGATAAGCACGCGCGGCTGGCTCATTTGCTTCGACGAATTTCAAGTGACTGATATAGCGGACGCTATGATACTTAAACGGCTATTCACCAAGCTGTTCGATCAGGGTGTGGTGGTGATAGCGACGAGCAATCGAGCGCCCGATGATTTATACAAGAATGGATTGCAGCGCGCCAACTTCACGCCGTTCATACCAATCTTGAAGCGGCATTGCGCCGTCATCGGTTTGGATTCGGGTGTGGATTATCGTTTGAAGGGACAGGCGGGACAGACGCACTACTTTGTGAGGAATCAGCATGCTCGCGAAGATCCCGTCGATACGATATTCAAGGTGCTGTGTGCGAAGGAGAACGATCGAGTGCGTCCGCGTACCTTCACCATACAGGGACGCAATGTGGAGTTTACGAAGACGTGCGGTGAGTTGTTAGACACCACTTTTGCGGAGCTATGCGATCGGGCGTTAGGCGCCAGCGATTATCTCCATCTATCGCAATTCTTTCACACTATCATCATACGCGACGTGCCTCAACTCAGCTTACGTCTCAAATCGCAAACGCGTCGCTTTATCACGCTGATTGACGCGCTGTACGATAATCGTATACGGGTGGTTGTAAGTGCTGACGTTCCGCTACGTCAGCTCTTCCTCTCTGAAGCGAGCGACGGCTACGATGACGATCAATACAAGCTGATGGACGATCTGCAAATTAAGACGGTCGATGCGAAAGCGAATGTGTTTACGGGGGATGAGGAGGTGTTTGCGTTCGATCGCGTCATTTCGCGTCTCTCCGAAATGCAAACGCAACAATACTGGCAATCGCTAGAAAGATGATTTGTTATATGATGTATAAATATTTATTTATAGATAATAGATTAATGTTGCCACAAACGTAACACTTTATCCTTGCCGCCTGACGCCACTCTAGCGCCATCTGTTGACCAATCCACTGCGTAGATTTGATCGGCATGGCCTGGCAGATCGTGTTCGATTTTGCGCTCCCTAATATTCCATAATTTAAGCGTGGAATCAGCGCTGCCGCTCACTAGAAGTCTGGAATCGACTGAGAACGATATCATATAGACAGCCTGTACGTGTCCACGTAGCGTGCCCAAATGCTTGCCGCTTTTCGCGCACCACAACTTAATCGATTTGTCGAAGGAGGCTGAGACGAGGATGCGTCCATCTGGTGAGAATTTCACATCGTTCACCAGCTGCTGATGGCCGGTGAGACGCGCCAGCGGCTTCTTATCCTTCTCCGCATCCCATAGAAATAAGGTGAAATCGTCCGAACCGGAAACAAGGCGCTCCCCAATCGCTTCCACCACGCTGCGATAGCGTTTCAAAGCGAACGCTTGCAGCGTTTCCCGATCCTCTAGGCACTTCCTGTAATTCGCTTCCTTGACCGGATCGAATGGACCGATACGATTAATGTAGTCGGTGTTCAAGGCGAGTGTGTTCACCCAATGCGCGTGCCCTTCAAGCGTACGACATAATATGCCATCGGAGGCGCGCCACACTTTCACCGTGCGATCCTGTGAGGCGCTATAGATTAGATTTGAGCCGCCCCATTTCACCACCGTCACGCTTTTTGTATGGCCTGCTATTGTACGGACTGTTGAGCACAGTGTTGTGTCCCATATGCGAACATCGCCATCTTTTGACGAACTTGCAAGATACCTAAAAGAAAAATAATATAAACAAAATATACAAATAGAAGATATTAAAACTAATTGTAAGTAGATAACTATACTAAAATATAAGTAAATATTAGTAATCTTTAGGTAAAGGGATAGACTAAACATAACCTCAAATAATTCAAACAAATATGCATAGAAAGTTGCCTACCTGCATTCTGGATTTTTATGGTACGGTTCCCAGCTGAGCGAAGTGACCCACTGCTTGTGTCCAATCATCGTTTTGCCGATTTGATTACCGCTCTCCGGATCCCATAGAATAATTTTTCCGTCCTTGCACGCTGACGCTAATTTTCTGCTATCCGGCGACCAAGCAATGCACAGCACCCAATTGTGATGTCCCGGGCATGTCTTATAAGGTGATTGTGTCAATAGATCCCAAAAACGAACGGTGGTATCGCCCGATCCGCTCGCCAAATGCTTCCCATCCGGACTGAAACTCACTGAAATCACAGCCTCCGCATGTCCCGGTATTGAACTGGTGCAGCGCGTCACAGGACGCACCCGAAACACGGCCTGTTGCTCGTATATGATATCCAATACATTTTCCGTATTGATTGTATCAATGTCGATGCTGCTCTCAAGCGATTTTGTTATTTCTTTTTCGTTTACGTAGAAGAGGAATGGGGAATGTTCGTCGTTTTTTAAAAGTGCATTGCATATCAATGTTAATTGCTCTTTTGTACATTCTAAAGGTAAGTCCATCATATCGCCCAGCTCCTCACCCGATTCCGATTTAAATCGGCACAATAATCGCTTAGATTCCATCATTTTTATTTATTTATTTACAACACTATACATTTATAACCTCAAATATTAAACGTGCGTAATGTATGTAAGTACACTCTACTGACATGTTGGTTGCCTAACTGCTTATTTCCATAATAAATAAGAAAAACACCAATAATTTATATAAATCATTATTTCGATTAAACTATTACATTTATACAGAGTAATAGAAAGATTTTATTTGCTAATTTGTTAATTTATTTATAAAATTAGGAAAAAGTGTTTTATAGTAGGTTGGCACCTACTGTTAAAATATGTGTTGACATATAATTGGTGCATTTTTTTACTGAGGCAATTTTCAAAAGAATTCTTTTAATTAGCAATAAAATAAGTAATGTTTTCTATAAATAAATAGGTATTTATAAACGTATTACTATATTACACTATATAAAATTAATATAAGCGATGAAATCATTGTATTTTGCGAGAAATTTACAAAAGTTGGTGCGTGGGTGATACAAATCTTATCAAAATTATAGTTTTAATGTAACTACATACATAATTTCTCTATGTAACGTGTAAGGATATATTAAAGGAAACGAATCTCACTAATAGAAAATGTAAGTGTGTGCATTTAAGCAATTAGACAAAATAAACTAAAACATTCTACTTTAGGAGACTGATTTTCCTGATTTTACTCATTTCTATCATAAACGAAGAAGGAAGAAGTGATAGTGATAATTTATATGAATTATTAGGTGTAGCGAAGGATGCCTCAGTGAAGGAGATACGAAAAGCGTTTAAAACATTAGCAGTTAAATTGCATCCGGATAAGAATAAAGTAATAATTTCATTGATTCATGTTACGAGGATATAAATGAAACGTTTTGATGTTTGTAGGATGATAAGGAAGCTGATAAACGTTTTATGAAGTTCGTGGAAGCGTACGAGGTGTTAAAAGATCCGGAAGCTCGAAGAAACTATGATATTTCAGGCGAAACGACAAACAACAGTGAGGGAAAACCACAATATCATAGCTATTCGTATTATGCGAACGAATTCGGCATTTATGATGACGATCCATTGATTATTACATTAAGCAAAGCTGATTATGGTACGTAAAACAATTTTAATTATTAATAAACAAATACGAAACATCTAGTTAGCATGGAGTCATAGATTTTCTTAAAATATATGCTTGGTGTGTTAATAGAGTGAGACACTTGAAGCGGAGAGAGGAGGAAGCACTTTAAAGGGGAGGAGCTATTTGTTAATACAACATGTTGACACTAGAGGTCGCTCTTTCTGTCATTTTCCATTTTTAAAACTTTTATTGTTTGATTAGTTGATATAATTTATTTTCTTTGCAGAATTGAATGTGTTGGATAAGAATAAGGCGTGGTTCATTAATTTCTATTCGCCGCACTGTCATCACTGCCATACATTGGCCCCAATATGGCGTCAATTAGCTCAACATCTAGAAGGCGTTCTGCGTATCGCCGCTGTGAACTGTGAAGAGGATTATCAATTATGCCATCAATTAAGCATTTCCGCCTATCCCACTCTATTATTCTACGAAAAAGATGTATACTACTACGCGTATTTATTTATCTATTTAAATTTAATTTATTAAATATTTTCTAGGCGCATTTATATGAAGGCGAACAATACAGAGCATCGAAAACGTTCGACGCTTTACACGATTTTGTCCTAAATCGTTTAGTCGTGCATATCGAATCGATTCATTCAACGGCGCAATTAAAACAACAATGCTTATTGTTTCTATGCGCGCATAATTGTCTGGAATATGAGAATCAAATTAAATTGGCTGCCAGTTTGGTTAGTATTAATAAGAAAAATCTATATAGAAAATACATTCACATATAGACAGCGCCATCTATAGGGCTATGAAATTATGTTAACATCTATCTAGTGCATTTATTTTTTTTATAGTTGGTGTATATGAATTTTAGGAAGGTTTATTGCAAGTTGGTATAATTGAAGATGAGAAATTGCAAAATGATGTCGCTGCAAATAAACAAATTGTGTTTTGGGAAGCGAAATTGGATGGTACATTTATTGCGCATGATGTAGAAGGTTCGGATGTTAAGGAAATATTAGATAACATTCTAAATCTATTACCAAATCCGGAATTATTAAATGAAGATCGTTTTAAGGTAATTTCTATGTAGAAAGTCTAAAAACGGAATATTTATTGTTATATTAATTAATTGTAGGAAATAAGAAGTAATTTACGTGAAGTTAGCAAAGAAGAGGATCCTTGGCTGATTTGTTTCTATTTGGGCACAGCGATTGATTTAAATTTGCAATTAAAACGTTTACCAACGCTAACGAAAAATATCAATTTAGGTAAATTGCTAAACTTTCAATGTTTTATTATTAATTTTTATTTAAAAGACAATTAGTTTGTGTATTTTCACTGTTTTTATTTTTGTCGTTGACACGTGTTTCCGCTTGCGCCATTATCGAAACTAATTTAGGTTAGGTTAGGTTAGGTTAGGTTAGGTTAAGTTAGGTTTTCGATAATGGCGCAAGCCGAA
>JAODFZ020008867.1:0-10313 GCA_027574845.2 Deinopsis erosa
TCTCTCATATTTTGTTAATAAGAGCCCGTTTACACACTTGCCCCGTTTGCACTCTTACCCCACTTCACCTTATACAATTTTTAGTGCTCCTAGACGATTTGCTTAAGATGTTTTGAATGTCAAATGTGTTAATATTGTACAATATAATTACGTATACTATACAGTCAAAGCCGCTTATGTGGTCCATCTCGAAAGATGTATGAAAGAGCAATGCAACAAATTACATAAAAAAATTGTATTTATTATTTGAAAGAAATTGAATTTTTAATTTTTTTTATTGAAAAAATATCTAAATCAGTAAATTTCCATACCTGTTAAAAATTGAAGTTTAAATTTCTTTTTGAAAGTGCACCGAAAACATTAAAATTGGTTTTTTAGTAAATATAGTTTCCCGAATAAGCGGCATTTCCAAATAGATGGCTGCTCCTATAAACAGGTGGACCAATTAAGCGGAACAACCGTGTTATAACCGAACTGAACGGTATTAAAAACATAGGGAATATTAATTAAAATTAATCAGATTAATTTTAATGAAATATTTAGTAATTTTGATAAGAAAATATTTTATAAATTAAAATATGATGATAAACATAAAATAAATCCTGTAATGATATACATATTTTAATATTTTATAACTATAAATTTATTCCATTTGCGTATATTCTTGATTAAATAATAAATTAGTATATTTATATGTAAAGTTTTGCAAGTAAGTAGTGCATTGCGCGGTGACGTAATTACTATTAGTCTAGTGCTACTGTAACTGAAACAATGCTGAAAGTTTAGTAGGAAGTTGGTGCCCGCGTAAATCTCCAGAGGGCGCTAAATGGAGCGTTTGTTTGTTTGTTTATTTACCTGTATGTTGTAAAATCTGTTTTCTACGGCTTGTGTTTGAGTTGGACACGAAGCTCTCTCATTTTTCTCAGTTTTTCTTTTGTTTTCGATTTATTTATTTTACTTTTTTTTTCCTTGGTGAGCTTGGAAAAATCGAAGTTTCACGTAAATCGGTTTGAGTTTCCACTTTTACTATAGCGTTGTTTCAGTACAAAAGAGAAAAAAATTGTATCTCGCCATAAAAACGTGTAAATAGGCAATTTTCGTGGCAAAATAGGGAGCGAACAAAATACGTGCAAAAATAATGATATTTAGGGCTGGAATTGAACGTGATCTTTATATAGGATTGAATGTTGTACGTCCCCTACGCTAAACAAAATATTTTCCTCATATTTCTCGAATATACCACAATTTGTTTATACAGCAATTGGCTTTTACACCAAATAACGTTCAAAATAAATCTAAACTTAATGAAATTATCTCTTCTAGATTCCAAGATCCAAGACAAATATTGTACTTTACTTAAAGGAAACAAATGGCATTAGTATTATTAAAAGTTATGTTTAACATATTCTTTAAAACACAATTAAGTACAATTAAATATTTACATTGTAATTTTCAACATTAAATGTAAAAATGATAAAATAGTGTTTGGATGTAGAAGTTAGTTGGTGATTTAAACTCAAAAAATGCTATGGAGTATAATGAAATTTTCTTTAAGTTATTTTAGTAGCAGGCTATTAGAAGTACCATAATCGTAGAAGTGCTGAAAAGATGGTAAAAGTTTGCGGTGCGTCTTCGCGAAAATAAATATTTCTTCATAGTTCAATGGGGCAGAAATAAGTTCTTGGCACATACTGAATTTAATACGTGCTAAAATAAGTGTAATCAATTTCTAATTTCTGCGCCATTTACCACCGAATTGATTTATGTATGTAAACTTTTATAGTGATACAAAATGAAGGCATAATAAATCTTTTCCAATCTAGAAACGAGTCCAGTTGCTACGAGTAGGTATTACTTTTTATAGTTTAATGCTGTTTGAGCTTTGGGATTGGAAAGATATCTGATCGAGCGGATTTCGCCGGATTTATACAACTCCATTCCCTGCTACTTTTCCAAAATACAAAAAAAGTCAGCGATGCCAATCACAACACACCACACATTCGAAACTGTAAAGAAGAAGCAAAAAATCTAACTCAGTGAGTAGAAAAAAGGCAAACAATTAAACTAACTCAGAGTTTAGTACGCGATTTATCAGATACAGAAAATAAAAATGCATGGAAATGTAAAAGTTTTACAAAATTCAACCACAGTGACCTCGATCTTATTGTTCAAATTTTATGAAAACCATTTTGTTCGTCTTTTAGTTATTACAAGTTTTCAGTGGCTTAACTGCTTTTATAACAATTCTACAATTCCTTCTATCAAAGTCTTATTTAAACCCAAACTAAACAAAAAAATACCCTTTTTAGAGAACAGAAAAACATTTATTTTATCGCATCCCATATAACTTTTTATTGCGACAGATTTGTGTCAATACAAGAAACATTTTACTGTTATCGAATAACACCTTGTACAGAATCAACAACCATCAAGATTTTAATAAATTTCAGTGCGAGCTTTTAATATTTATGTACGGCTAGTCCGCTCAAAAACAAAAACATATAGGAAATATGTTAAAGGCACGTATATCTTAATTAAATTTAAGTTATTGTAGTCAATGATATGACAAAAAATGCGACGCTAAGCGAAAAATATGACTTTGAAAAGGGTCTTTGACCTGAATGGAAGATGACTCTGAGAAAATCCGTTATGACAAGTTTTTCAGCCGATGAAGAAGAAGAGGAGCGCTTAGAAGACGACGCATTCGCGTCGTATCACGTCCAAGAGCAACGTTCACATAAAAATCTCGTTTCTTTATTAATCGAATCATCATTTACCCTTCGCCATTTATACGAAACAACAAGGGAACAATTAATGTCAACGCCATTATAGCATGCTAAAAAAACAAACATTAAAAGTTATCATCATAAAACTCTATATACACTTTAAAGCATCACGAACCAGAAAAACAAAATACATTGCAGATTAAACGATGTTATGCCACTTTTTAAATCGTCATTTTATAAGAAATTATACCCAATGAAATATCTTAAATGCAAAGACATTCACTGGAAGAAAAAGAGGCATAATTGCCATTACGTAAAACCATCAACATAATTTTCATGTAAACTTGATTTTCTACCATCACTGTCATTAACTTTTAACATTTACGTCAATGTCATCATTCAAAACGCGCACAAAAATATCTTAACGAATTAATTTATAATCAATGAATTTCATGAGCAAAACTTTTTCATTTCTGTTTGCTTTGTCTCAGAATGTTATTTTTTTATTAGGAGATGCTTCAAATGGTTTTGGTAAACCATGCACGTTCACGTATAACAAACAAAATGTTTTGGGTGAGACCAAATATGCCCGTTAATTGTATCAAATTAGCTTTTGAGTCTCTGCATGCGTCTAATTGCATGCGGCGTTCTTCGCTTTTTTATTTGTTACTTCTCATTTCATTCGAAGCAAGTGGATTTACCAATTTGTTCGCTTTTGATGAAGGCTCTTAATTAGGCCGCAAATCCTGTCTGCGAATAATCCTATCATACGCGATAAATAATCTGCGAATTTACATCGCATGCCAATCATTCAAAAAGTTTTAGAAGAAATATTTTTTAAGAGTAATTGCACTTACTAATGATGTAGGGAATATTTCTTGTAAATTTACAATGAAAAAAATGTGTTACCTAAAAGTATGATCTCGTATTACTCACATTTATTAATTAGTCACTGATGAAGGGTGTAAAATGATATTCATATTTGTAAATGACAAGTTTTAAGATAACACTTGCTGAGGGTTGTTCCATCTTATATTACAAATACATAATTTCAATTTAGTTTCGAAATATTTGGAAGGTAATCAAGACAAAATTAATTTTTTATATAGTTTTTCGGTTGAAATGTAAAAATGATTAGAATCTTGTCGACCACACAAGTGCTTTTATTTATTAATAGAATTCTGACATTTCCTTTGCCAACAAATTAATGTCCCTGGCCAAATGTACCTCATCCATTCTCAAATTAATATTCTGTAATTATCAAGATTTAAGGGGAATGTGCGTACGTTTTTGTCATATTTTTCAATTTTGTTCGCATCATAAACTTGTCAACTCCAAATCATTTACTATAAAATTTGATTAATGTTCGAATTTATTAAATAAAATGTATTATTTGATAAGGCATTAATTAATGCCTAAGACTGTTATCAATATAAAATAGTTGTTTATAGGCTTGACATTTTAACAGCTGCAACCAGCAGTAAATTTTATAAGGAAATTTGTTCTTTTTCGTTTTTAGTCTAGCAGAGACACTTTAATTAATCATCAATTTTTCATTTCTATTAATTTTATTTTATCATAAAGTTTCACTTGACACTTCTTTTTGCCTATAAAAATTTTAATTGAATCTAAAAGAATTTTGTTCGTGATATATTTAATGTACGCAGTGGCGAAAACAAAAATCAGTTAAAAGTAACGGCTGGTGATATACTGGATAAGAAACTAACATCTGATGGGTATATTCAGCATTAATTAATCTGATTTATTTGATATTTAAACATCTGCTACCTCACAACTGTAAATTTAACATTTTTTCTACGTATATAAAATTATTTTTTATCAACCAGATGCAGTAAGTAGTAGAATTTTATCAATAAATCTTTATCAATAATTACATGCAAATAATTTTTGGTACAAATTAACATTGAATAAATGAACAGATTTAAATTGTTGATAAATAAATCAGAATGCAAGTTGCTATTTTTGTATATTTTTTAGTTATCAATCAAATTATCGCCTGTCACGTTTAAAAGCCTGCAAAATTTATAGTACATAAAACAGGTGGTGATTTTTTAAGAGAAAAATATTTGACTAATAAACATATGTTAAGTTGCGAAAAGGCTAATTTAAATCATATCATAAAATAAAAAGAATGGAAAATATGTTGATGAATGTGTGATAAAAATAGCGACTAGTGTTGAAATAGCAATAATAAAAGTTGAAAAAGGCTAAACCAGTATTGTCCACGTGCGGAATCTTTATTGATGCAATCTCGGCAATTCGCAAACGACCTTTTTGATTGTTAATTTATAACGTATATAGCTGCAGCTCGCACGCTTATTGTCCTTTCATTTTATCTTTTTGTTTTTAAATAATTCTGCATTCTCATTCATTGGTTCACATTTCATCGTTTCATTCACACACTCAAACAAATTCAATTATGCGTTCTGTTTGAGCGCTTTCATCCATCCATCCATCCATCCATCTATCGAATGCAACCATCCCAGTAGCCAAAGCCATTAGATAAATGTCTCACTTTAATGCGCTTCGCATTACATTATACATATTGGACTATCAGAAATTGATAAGACGAACACGACAGAGCAATTAAAGGGGATATAAAAAAATTCTTGACCGCTTAATAACTACCGGTACTATCTATTAGTCGAAAGAGACATTTTTATTCATCAGCAGCGTGTGTGCGTTTTGGTGGTCATCATCAAAGAACATCTCATTTAAAATGATTAGGATTTATTTGTGTAAACTACTTAAAATTTTTTCCGATTCTTTTTCAGCTGCTTGAAATATAATTTGATGGACTTTTTTTGTAATAATCTATAAAAAAAAAGAAGAAAAGAAACGAAGAGGAGCAAATGTGCGACGATTAAACTAGGAAATGAGCGCGTTGTAGGAGTGAATTGAGTTTTACAAGCTCGTCGCATGCTAATATTTCGGCAATGTACAATAAAACAGACACTAAATAAGAGCACCCTGCCATCATAAAGACCACCATTACCGGTCTAATAAGGGGGATACAAGTCCATTACACTCCCCTGGAAGCGCATTGTCTAAGCCTGCCGGCATATCTACCCTGATACTCTCTCTCTTATAGGATAAATGTGCACACCCTTCATTACTAAAGGACGCTTTTATGTGTTACGGCACGCATGTTTTAACTAACTACAAGGAACACTAATTAATACACAAAATATAGTTGCATACAAGATTTTATCAAAATTCTATTTATATGATATTTATGTTTTACATTAATTTTAACGTGGTTTAATTATTTTGCGGAAAATTGCAACGTGCCATTAAACAAAAGAAACGAATATTATAGTTAGTTTTGTTTAAAGACTTCAACTAATTGTAAGTAGTACATGTGTATGTTAATTATCAAATTGTATACCTTTTATTGTTTAACTTTAAAATGTTAGTTTTGAAATTTAATTTTTATTACATAATTTACTTATTTTTACTCATTTCAATTAATTACTTAGAAACTTTTATTCTTATTTTTTTAAATATTAATTTAAATTAATAACTAAGTTCATATAAACTAAGTTCACACAACGATGTTTCATTTCTTGTTAAATTTAATTGATTTTATGTAATTATTGGATTTGAATTCGGCTGTCGAAAGTTAGTAAGAGATGTTTTTATTTTTGAAAAATATAATAATAATGGTTGAAAATAATAAAATAAATAATCAAAATTTGTCATAGACACAAATGTTAGAAAACTGTACACATGAGGAAAGAAAAACTTGCACTATACCTTTTCAACTTCAAATTGAGATTAAACAATTTCTAATTGAGAATAAACAATTTCAAATTGGGAATACTATAAAATTGTGTACGCCGTTTAGGTATACCTATATTTAAATAAATTTGGTATCTGAATAAACAATTTTTTAAGCAAATAGTGAACATTAACATAATTTATTTAATACAAAAAATATTATTTAAGTATTATTTATAATAAAGAACACAAATTGTTCTCATTGTTATGCTCCTTGCCATACAGCAATTGAAGAACATAAATTTTTAAGATTTCGCCAATACAGTCCTATGCTGAATGCAATAGAATATTAATGGTCATCCTTAATATGGCAGGAAATTAATTTATAAATTTATTTTATACGTTTATTATTTAGTATTTTATATTTAACATTAATTGTTAATAAAAAAAAAACATATTTTAATGTGCAATATTTGTTTAAAAAAAATACTTGTTCAAGCCCCAAATTTATTTAATTATATGTATACCTGTAATGCTTAGAAAATTTTATGGTATTCCCAATTTGAAATTGTTTATTCTCAATTTGAAATTGATTATTCTCAATTTGAAATTGATTGTTTTCAATTTGAAGTTGAAAAGAAAATCGTCATCAAATTAATAATATTAAGCGGTAATCTAAAACTATAATACATAATAACTATTGCTTTTTAAAAAATATTCAGTAAATTAGATAATATATAATAATAAATAAATAAAATACTAATAATTTCATGTCATAAATGTTTTAGTTTTTTAAAAATGTGATAACCATTTTTAGTCAAAATATAACATATAAAAAATGTAATAGACAGAGGAGGGGGTATTCATTTGGGAAATAATTTCATTAATTTGTATTTCAGGCATTATTTTATTTTTAATCGCCTACTTTGATAAAACAAGAATTTTAGGATTGTACCACGTTTTAATTACATCAGTTGCCTATAACTCAATTTTTTTATTAAAATTTCAATTAATTATGTTAAAATTTAGATTCCTTATAAATTTATCATTAATTGAATGCTAAGTCATTTTGAACTTTCAATTTTTAATTATATTTATTGTTTATGAGTTTGGAAATGGGAAAACAATCTTCTAGTAGTATCATGTTGTTTGATTATAAATTGAATGTAGTTACATATTAAAGAGAAGAAGAAAAAAGGAATATATGAGTATATGAGCCACGATGAGCGCACGTTCTGTTTCGTGATTTTAGCTAAAAGCTAAACGCCCACAACGTGCTGCTCAGTGCGTGGGACTAATATTTGTATAAAGGCTGTAATTAATCAATCCAGATGGTAATTGACTATGCAAATAAGGTGCTTACAATTTTTTTACACGTCTCCGCATCTAATATTAATGAAGATGTAATTTGGAATGGGAATGGGAATAGGAATGCGAGGGCACAAAATTTTATTATAAGACGAGGACACACGGAAAATATTATACAGAGATGGAAAATATATATATGACGACAGAAATGTTTTGCTCTTAATTGAATCTTTTCGTTTCGGGGTTGCACTTGAAATTGCCATGAAATTTTAATAGCAGCTTTAAAATACGTTTCGTTTGTAAACTTAACCTCAATTACAGTCGAGATTGACAAGAATAATCAAAAGCGGCGGTCTCTCTTATATATATTTTATATAAGTAATACGAGATGCGGTGATGTTGATGGTAGTGGCGCGCGCGCCCTCTTTTTTATTATATCAAACATTTTCTACATGTCTCTCTCGACATATTGAGAATATAACCGGATATATCAAATGACGGGGCGGTTGCAATAAAGATTCCGCATTTTCCCTTCTTCAACTCTTTGATCAGATGGAATCCCTTTTTTTTTCTTTCCAACTTCTTCAAAGTGTATGGAGGAGCAGTTGCGCGCCTTCCGCGTTTTCTTTTCACTTTACTTTTTAACAAAGTCTAAGGTGGACGCAGAAATATTGCAAAGAAATTTATCTTGACATGCAATTTATTTACGGCAAATAAAATTTTTATATTATTTGACAAGTGATAACTTTATTTAAAATTATTGTTGAATTATTTTATACAGTATACGAACATTTTAACAAAAAATTTATATTCATCAAACAGCTTATAAGTATTTAAATTATGCATTTTAATAAAGATTTTTTCTTGAAGAGGATTTATTGTAGCTTAAAGCAAAGTTAATACAAGTATGTACAGTAACCTAAAATTGCGTGACAGCGTTTATTATTTCACATAGTTAAAAGTAATTGAAGGAATTTCAATTAAAATGTATTTAATCGTTGGCTGGAAAGAGAGAAGGTAGAAAAAATAAAATAAATTTTTTGCTTCATTAATGTTTTTAATTGACGCCTTTCATTACCTTCTCAATTAAAATCAAGAACACATTCTTATGAATACAATTTTTATCCTTTTCGTTTTTCTCATTACATTCTGTCTACAACCAAAAGATAAACTTGTGTTAATACATTTTTTTGTATGTATAGAAATTGAATTATTTTATTTGAAAGCTCTTTAATTTAAAGTTAAAATCGGATTTGTCGTGAAGCTTATATTGTAAGGTACAGCTTAGAAGTTTGAAGTAAAATCCCTGTAGAGTGTCGTATGCAGATGACAAAGGACCACGAACTTCACACTAGAAGTAGGACATGTAATTCAGGAGCAGGATCCGAGGATTGAACACTGTCGTAAACAGATCGTGTCTCCAATCCTCGTCTTTCACCTCTCCTTCCCCCGCCAAATCCAACTGATCCTCGGCAGTAGAGTGCAGGATCAATTCCCAGTTTAAAGATGCGATTAATTCACACAAAACGCACCCCCCGACACATACACATACACAACACACTCACACCTACACACACTCTCTTTCTCTATCTATAATTAAATTCGAAGCGGAGTCGGGTTACATGAATTACGGCCCTTTTTACTCTTGAATATAAATAATAGGGCCGATGGGATATCGTTACAATTTACTATGTCAGTAATTGGGTATTAATAATTTATTTTTAGTTAATTCATACCGATCATAACACATATATATGATATGATGATAATGATGATGACTATAATAAGTCACTAATACTTATTGTTAATTTCAGCGGCAAATAATTAACATATTTTGTCTTAAACCAATAAAAATGTATAAATAAACTTTTCTTCAGTAAAGAGTTCAAACATGTACAACTTATTACTTTCTCAGTAAACATACAAAATCGCTGAGTAAAATTAAGGATTTGACTACTAAGAAATATTAGTCTTATGTTTGAATTTATGCACATATAATAATAATAAAGAAAGGAAAGAAAGGTAAAACGTGTCCCGATAAATAATAATAATAATAAAGAAAATAATTTAATTTAACAGAAATTATAATCAGCTTAATTGCATATTTCATGAACGAATAATGATTTAATATTGTGTCATTATTTCCACAGGTATTTTAGAAGATTTACTATACAGGGTTGGGTAAAAGTCCCGGAATGGACTTCATTAATATCAGTGCGAACTTTTTCAAATTTATCACGAATATTGAACCGCCTATTTTGAAAGTGGCCTAAGTCCATTTACCAAAAAAATTGAGTTAGCTGCTATAAGATGTACACATCTATTTATCATATAAATTAATTTGTAGGTTTTTATATTTGAAATTCGTTAAGAGCGCCGTCTGACTGCTGCAAAACTTTCGTATTCTATGGAAAAACTACTTGAGATATTGAAATGCGGTTTTCACTATTCAATTTTTTATTAAATTCTGGGTGAGGAATAGTAGTTTTGAATGATTTATTGTTTATATTTTTATTAATAAAAAAATTAAAATTAAAA
>JAODFZ020008877.1:0-12987 GCA_027574845.2 Deinopsis erosa
AATTTCGAAAAACAAAAAATCACGTTTTTATTAGAAATAATCGAAATTCGTTGTCAAAACAGTTTATTAATTTTTGCAAATTCATTAAATCAAAATAGAGTATTTAATTGTACAGGAAAAAATTGAATTTCGTCGATTACAGCGCCATATATCATGTTTAGAAAAAAAATATTTCAGACAAATCATATGTACTTTTTGCCGTTGAATCCGTATCTGCAATAAAAAAAATAGGGTTCCTATTTTAGATTCAAAGTTACCCCCTACCCCACCTACAAAGAGGGACATATCGACATATTTGAAGGTTCCAGGTTAAAAAAACACCCGGTATATACAGTGGCGAAACAGTCCGCGAATTCCCAGGCCCGTATTTTTATCTAGGCCATCTAGGCCATGGTCTAGGGCCCGGCCATCAATTTTAATTTTATTTCATTAATAGACTCAAAATCTTTGTAATCGAGTATTTTGCTATCAATTTTAATTTTATTTCATTAATAGATTCAAAATCTTTCTAATCGCTATTTTGCTATTTTTTATTAACTTCTGGGAGAGGCCCTTACAATTCATAATACGGCACTGCCTATTCCGGGTTACGGTAGGGCTAAGCTAAAAATTATTGAAATTTTTTTGTGGAATAGAATTATAGTAAACAATTTCCGACATTTAATTTCGCCCCTATTGCTCATTTAAAGGTATCAAATATGTAGTACAGTAATTTTCATTAAGTCTCTTTAGACACACTATGTTTGTGTGTCTCCTTATCAATGATTAACAATAATTGTGTTATGGCAGTTAGTGTGCCTTAGGTGATTTTGAAGGGCCCTTAAGCAGAAAAAGATTAGAACACATATGCTTAGAGCAGAAGTTTGTAAATATATTTAAGGGTAAGATTCATATTTGCCTTGGGTACGAAACAAATATGAGTTTCATTATGAGCAGCCCTACGTTTTTTAATTAAATTTTCTCCAAGGGTGAGTAAATTAGTTATAAATTATAGCTATATTTACCTGTTCGCCTAAATCAGAATAAATGTTTCCATAATTTGTTAATAGATTAATTAAAATTCAGTTTTTCTTCATCACATAAATGTTTTGATCAATTTTAAATAATACCACCACGAACAGATAGCGAATGTTGAAAGTTTGACCTCATCATTTCGATTTATGGTCGAAATGTTTTAATGCTAGAGTTATATCCATTACTTACAGCAATTGCATTTTCATCAACGTTGGTAGATTTTTGCTGTTGTCATTGCGATTAGAATCGTTATTTTCTAAAAGATTATATTTCTACAATAGTATAAAATGTATTTGAAATTTTTGTTCAAAATAAATAAGGATTTATAAATAATATATAGATGGGACTAAAGCCGAATGAAAAGCATATTTTTTATCTAGATACATGCATATGCTTAAAACAACATCTGGTAAATGTGGGCTATTATTATCCTAGCTAGAAAGATCCTCTTCCTTTATAAATGTGGAGATTGGAAGAACATCCTCATTATTAATGTTTAAATGAGAATTTAGCAGCGCAATTGAGAAAAAGTGATTGAATATTATATAGTGAGCAGAAATAATTGGAATTTTTTCAAATAGAGTTTTTGTCACATGTGTGCTTTAGTGCATGTGCAATAAAGTATTTATATATGATTTAGAAGTTGGTTATATGGTATTGGCTTTTCCCAATCATTTACTGCTTATTCAATGACCACGCTCAACTGCTAACCCCATATAACAAAATTTTGTGCAATTTATGTTAGACGAAGAGAATGGTATAACCAATGTGTAAACGAAGGATGAGCAATGGGTATGTTCCGTTGTTGCTGTTCTTGTCCTAGTAGCTAGTGATCCGGTCATGATGCGGCAGAGAGTTGCGCAAGCGTGTCCATTCATTGATCTGCAAAAGTTCAATAACGCAATAAGCTAGGACGAGCGTGGCGCTTTATCCTGCAGGATAAAGGAAAGCTCCGATGTGTAGGATGGTGATGCTGATTCTGCGCGAACTCCATGTGTCACCAAACAGCATCTCTACAGCATCCCTGCTGCCGTAGCTCAGGCAGTGGGCTCGTGGTAGCGTAGTAGTACTTCGGCGGAAGAGCATCCGACTCGATATGGCTTCAGTATACGAAAGTGCAAAGTAGGCACGAGCTTGTAAATATGAAGTAACTATAATTAAAAACCCGTACCGCTAATTCATATCTGCTATATCTATATACATGTGTATGTGAAGTATGTACAATACTGATATACATAAGTATATATGTATATACGGTAAACAAACATATTTGAACCGAAGACATAAATTTCAAGTGAATTCATAAATAAATAAATAAATTTTAAATAATTATTAAAAACAAATGCTATGCATGAAGATAAAACTGAAACTTTAATAAAATATGAAACTGCAATAATTCAATGATTTTTTTTTAAATAATACGCTAACGATCGTTAATACACTCAGCACTGGCGCGAGCTCTTCACTCTACTCATGGACAGTGGCATGCAGCAATGTCAATTCTACTGTGGCCCGCGAGCTCTGACGCTCTTTGTCCTCTTGCACATCTGCCTGTCGCTACCGAACGGTAGGCCCCATAAACCTAACTCAATTTCCTTCATATATTTAAATGTTTCTTCCCTATCCAACATATGTACGACATTTTTTCATTACATATATTCTACATATACATATATACACACACACACTAACCCACTCACAAAAGCGCGCATACACATATACAGCATCCTCACCTCCGCAATCAAATCTGGTTCGTTCCTTGTTTTGTTCTTTCTTCCACAATATTTCTTTCCCTTTTTTTACTCTTTTTTCTACTTTTTACTTTTTTACTGTTTTTTTTTTCATTCTTATACTATTTCAATTGAATGGAAGCTTGCATTTGCCTCAATTACCATTATAGTGCCTCTAGAATTTCTTTGTGCTTTCTTATATGTAGCGCTAACAAACGCATCAACAATGGATGCATGCTATTGCATTTAATACGAAAATAATTAGCAATTTATGTATGTATGTATGTGTGTGTGTATATTGTGTGTGTGTATGTATGTGTGTGTATGTGTGCTTGTATGTATATTGAATACCTAATTGATTCGTACTTGTATGATGCTTAATTAATTAGCCCTATTGGCTAATGCACCAGCTATAAGCGCACAAATTATATGAATATCGGCCATATTGGAAACATTTGATCATTAATAAAACAATCCTTATAGCATTATAATTGTCTGTGTGTGTAAATATGTCGAATACGAAAATGGCGCATGAATCAGGCCTGAACTCATGTAATATACCTTTTATTTGGATTATATCCAAACTACTAATTGTGTAATCAAATGAAGAATCAGATGTCCTTATTTAATGTATGAAAATTCAGTTGCATATTATGAACCATTTTGTGTCAATATCTTCTCAAGGCTTGTACAAACAAGATAATTAAACGTCATTTATAATGCATAAATGTATGTACGTTGTTTACTGCATGCTAATTGGATAAAGATGTGATAGTAGTCAATTGTCATTACTTATCTAGGCTAATATGCATTTTGCAGAGATTTCAGCAGGTTACTACGAGAAAAAGCTTCTCCATAAACTTTTGGATCACTATAATGTGTTGGAACGTCCGGTAGCTAATGAGTCCGATCCACTTCAACTTAGTTTCGGTTTAACGCTGATGCAAATTATTGATGTGGTATATATATATATAATTGAAATGATTTGATAAATCATTCGATAAATTTTCTCGCATTTTCATTGCAGGATGAAAAAAATCAACTTCTAATAACGAACATTTGGTTGAAGTTGGTAAGTTAAATTCATTGCGTTATTGATTTTTCTTATAGTATTGGATAAATAAATAAACGTTTTTTTGCTCTTTACTTCCTGTTAACATTTAATATACATATATTTTTATAGGAATGGAATGATATGAATTTACGATGGAATGCATCAGAGTTCGGAGGCGTTAAAGATCTACGAATTCCACCACATCGATTGTGGAAACCAGATGTACTTATGTACAACAGGTAGATTAAATTATCATCGAAATGTGTTGTTCCCAATAGATTTATTAAATAAATAAATTTTACAGCGCCGATGAAGGTTTCGATGGAACGTATCCGACAAATGTCGTTGTACGTAATAACGGGAGTTGTCTTTATGTTCCCCCAGGTATATTTAAGAGCACATGCAAAATAGATATTACATGGTTTCCCTTCGATGATCAACGATGTGAGATGAAATTTGGTAGTTGGACGTATGATGGCTTACAAGTATTTATAAATGACTTGTATTTTTGAACGTCCTTCTTTACAAATTCGTTTTTTTTTTCTCATTACTTTCAGCTGGACTTACAATTGCAAGATGACTCAGGTGGTGACATCAGTAGTTTCATTACAAATGGTGAATGGGACTTGCTAGGTAATAGATGAGATATTAAAACTTTTTCCCTTAATTGCCTAGCGATTTATTATTAGGCGTTCCTGGTAAACGAAATGAAATTTATTACAACTGCTGTCCAGAGCCATACATCGATATTACGTTTGTCATCATAATTAGGCGGAGAACGCTTTATTACTTTTTCAATCTGATTGTTCCGTGCGTATTAATTGCATCAATGGCAGTGCTCGGATTCACACTTCCACCCGATTCTGGTGAGAAGCTGTCTCTAGGAGTTACAATTTTACTGTCCCTTACGGTTTTCCTCAATATGGTGGCCGAAACAATGCCAGCTACATCCGATGCAGTACCACTTTTAGGCACCTACTTTAATTGTATCATGTTCATGGTAGCGTCTTCCGTGGTATCAACAATTCTTATATTGAATTACCACCACCGTAATGCAGATACACATGAGATGTCTACATGGGTAAATTTCTATTTAAAAAATGATTTATTTCAATTGTCTTTTTTTTTCTCTATTTAACAAAAATTTAGATAAAAGTGGTATTTTTGTATTGGTTACCCTGCGTATTGAGGATGAGCAGACCTGGAGAAAAGACTGGGCTTTGTGATTACTCATCGAGTAGACCGGCATCAGTAACAACTGATCGCAAACCCTTACATTTTCAAGATGTGGAGTTAAAAGAACGATCGTCTAAAAGTCTGCTAGCTAATGTATTAGATATAGACGATGACTTTAGGCACAACCATCACCGAGGGGGAGGCACACCCACACCTTTGCCTACAGCTGCGTTCTTCAGAACTGTTTACAGGTATGCATTAAACTAATTGCACACTGTATCAAACAAAGAAATTTTATTAATTAATAATACTTTAGTTGATCCATTCGAAAATTATTGTGTAGGAGTTGTAAACTTTTCTCTCTTTGTATGTTTATGACAGGTATTGTAAGAATGTTAATCTAGTTTATTGTTTTGATTGCATGTGTAGGCAAAACGAAGACAACGGTAACAGCGGGCGACTGCACGAGTCGTTAGTGTCGAACCACGCATGCCTCAGCGCCGATTATGAACTGGCCCTCATTCTTAAAGAAATCCGTTATATAACGGATCAGCTTCGAAAAGAGGACGACGCCGCTGATATTACCAGAGACTGGAAGTTTGCGGCTATGGTGGTCGACAGACTGTGCCTTATTATATTCACTCTGTTCACGATCATCGCGACGCTTGCGGTGCTGTTTTCTGCGCCTCATATAATAGTGTCGTAGCGGACCCGTTTTACAACTAAGTTTTTCCGCCAACTCGCAGGAACCCTTCTGATGATCTATCGGTTAGTAATAATAGCTGCCAAGACGAATATCGAATACCTACTTAGTCCGGTCCTTATTTTATGACCGTACTAGATACCGTATCCGTATCGATCCCGACGCTCGCGCCACCAACTTCCGTCAATAGTTGGCAGTCATATTTTATACGGAAATTTGGTTTGTATAGTGTTCTTTAGGGTATTAACACAATCATACTGTGATAAATCAAGTTAAATGTTGAGTTAACATTATACGCACGTGCGCTGCATCATTCATTTATTCTTATCTTATAACAGACGAAATTCTTAAAATCTCTGAAGCGTTGTTGGTAAATACGAAAAGAAATATATTATTTATTGTTTCAGTTTAATAGGAAATTATAGAGAAATATATTAAATACAGAGGCGGACTAACGGTGGTTAGATGTCGACGCAGCGCTCGCGTGTCCTATAAATGTAATATGCAATGTTTTGTCCGCATGGCGATGAGCACACTGTACAAATTTACTGGGTAATAGTGGCTCTTTGCTACGCATTGTTACTTGACACATTGTTAATGACATTTTTTATTATACGACGTGTAGAACTATATTTTTCTCGTAGACATTTAAAAAAATTTTAAAAGAAAAAAAACAAAGGAAAATTACTTTTGAATCCTAAAAAATTTTAAAATTATGATAAAAAACAAAAGAAATATTTATAAAAAAAAAATCGATGAAGATGAACCTGGATATGTTTAAGATTTTTGGATATAGTGATTTTATTATTTTATTTCTAAAAAAAAATGAATCAATTAATAAGTTTTTAAACCGATTAGAATGCTAAGTAGAATGAAATTTGTTAAACTCTTTCTGAAACTGTATATACAGAAAAAACTATTCTAGAATGGCTGGTGAAAATTCTTAAATTTCCTTCGAGATTGACTGTCTTGAAAGTGATTTTTCTCACACGTTTTATTTATTTCACTTTTCTAATTCTAATTCAGGCGGCGCAAGGTGGGACAACGTCGACCGTAATAATTGTTAACAGATAAATGGTTATTGACTAACTATTTATCAGTTTTAAAGATGATGACACACTTTGTAAGAGGCCATAAGTTGTTATGCATATCGAGCATCAATTTTATATTTTCAGTTTTTTTTTTAAATTTTGTTGTCGTGTTGGTGTATGTTACATTATTGCTCAATGATAGAGGTATCTTGACTCCCATTTGTAAAAAGGAAGTTGCTCAAATAAATAATACGCCGAATCAAAAACAATTCTTAGTTTGGGAGTCAACGGATGGCCGCCTTAGATTGTGTCGTCTAATCGTGCACAAAATGCAATAAAGAAAATACCCAAATCGGCAACGTTCTTCCACTGTCAATACAAGACAATATCTTGTTAACGGAAATTAGGGCTAATTCTCTTCAATTACAATAAAAACAAATAAATATTGAACTTTGACATTCATAACACATTAAAAGTCTTTCTTTCGTTTTGTTTTTGTTTGGGTGCAAAATTTCAACGTTCAATATTTATTATCATTATCATCTTTATATTTTCTCTAGCAAGTAAAAAAGGGCAATGATAAGTTAGAATTGTTACCGCGAAAAATTCGCATATGATGGACTCAAGCGTCATCTATCTCTCTTAATAAATTAACGTGGGTACGATACGCAGGTGAGATGTTTTCCCGATAGGAACTTACAAAACGGCGTAAAGCACTAACATCGTTAAATTGCTGTTCTGTGACTGCCTTCGGATCATTCGGGTTGTTTACAAATCTATTTCTATTATATTCATATAATAATAAATAAAAATCTCGCATTCCATTGTTATGTAAAGTAATAATTACTCCCCGCCCCTAAAGAAAATGATAAAAAAAAATAAAAAAAAACGCAAGAAATTTATGGGATTTGACTGGGTTAATTCAACATTAATTGAAAAATACGACAATCCATTTATGGTCGATGCACAAGACCTTCGGATAAGCAATCCTCTAGCAAAGCAAAAGATCTTTTGCTGTGTGGGACAGAATTCATTTGGGTCGCTATTTAATGCGAGAAGTTTTGTTTTCTACAGAAATTGTTGTAATATTGTGTCACAATGGATTGTACTTTGTTAAATGAATTTAAATTAAACAATAACATATTGGATTTATATTTTAACATTTGTCAACCTTACTTGTTCCCACTTTCCCTAAACCAAGTTCATTTTCCTCGAAAATAAATAGATACATATATCATTTCGCCCTCTCTTATTTATAATCTAATAATAAAACTTTACGCTTCTTCGTATATTTATTTAATGTGTATTATCTATCTAAAGTAAGACCTAATTTTCGAGGAATAAATTAGTTTAGAAAATAAATATGCATCCTACATAAAGAAAATTAGGTCATGATATAATATGATCCAAAAAGAGAGTCAAATTTTTATTAGCGAGCATCGGAATGTCTTAGGGTTATATGAACTGTCGTTGCGACGCTACCGAGAAACTTTTCTACGCTTGCGCTTTAACAAATCTAAAGATCGATAGGAAAATGGGTAACATCACCGATTGGCTAAAGGGGTTGATTCTGCGCTTTATATCTAGCCTGCCATCTAGACACGATTCAGATAATTATTTCCGAGGGGGTGGTTTCGCCTACGTTCCACGCTGTCTTTAACAGTATGGCAAGGAAGGTGTGTGCAAACCCTTATATAAAGTTCTAAGTGCTAAGGATATGGTGCTGGAAGTGCATAATGTTACGTTCGAGTAGACACTGCCAGAATAATAGTGTCGCGAGTCGCCAAAACTTGGCTCGCGCCCTCAAATCGGACAGAGCCATGGACTTGTCTTGTCGTGTTTGTTTCCGATGATCTCCTAAGTCTTTATTGAGTGAAATGCTTGCGATGTGGAAGAAATCGGTGGCAAGATTGCTCTTTGTAATAGTGATTATAAGTCTCTTCATCAAAGGTAAGACCACCGGCACACCCACTACCATGCTGAGCGACATGTAAACAGAGCCCCTCCCCTCCGAAAAGAAACAAAGACCCAGTACTCTAAAAAACAGATATAAATATCATACTAATAACAATTAATATTAACATTTTTTTCTAATACTAAAATCTACAAATATCTAATATTTAGGAAAATAAACAAACAAAAAGTTGTATGTCAATATCCACCCTAAATACAAGATGATATTAAATCTATTTTGATGATATTAGAAATGCATTAACACTGAGATAAGATTCATTGCCATTTTATCAATTTTAGGAAAATGTTCCGAAGATGAAGAACGACTTGTTAGAGATTTGTTCAGAGGCTATAATAAATTAATTCGCCCTGTTCAAAATATGACTGAAAAGGTGGATGTTAGATTTGGATTGGCATTTGTACAGCTCATTAATGTTGTAAGTATTTTGAAAATATGAAAGTATAAAATGCTAAAATTGAATTGCTGAAAATTGCTCTATTTCAGAACGAAAAAAATCAAATTATGAAATCTAACGTTTGGTTGCGATTGGTAAGTCATCTCTAATTAGAATTCCCATTAGCATTATTATCAAATTGGTTTAAGGTTTGGAATGATTATCAATTACAATGGGACGAAGCTGATTATGGAGGTATTGCCGTATTAAGATTACCACCAGATAAAGTTTGGAAACCCGATATAGTTTTATTTAACAAGTAATTATAGAATCAAAGGATCTAGGCAATTTAAATGTTGATAATGAATTTGATTATAGTGCCGATGGTAATTATGAAGTGAGATACAAATCGAACGTTCTAATTTATCCTAACGGTGAAGTGTTATGGGTACCTCCAGCAATTTATCAAAGTTCATGCACCATCGACGTAACATATTTTCCATTTGATCAGCAAACATGTATTATGAAATTTGGCTCGTGGACTTTCAACGGCGATCAGGTGTCACTGGCTTTATACAATAACAAAAATTTTGTAGATTTGTCCGATTATTGGAAATCAGGAACTTGGGATATTATAGAAGTACCAGCCTACCTCAACATATATGAGGGCAATCATCCAACAGAAACGGATATCACCTTTTATATTATAATTCGTCGCAAAACTCTGTTTTATACAGTCAATTTAATACTTCCAACGGTTTTAATCTCGTTCCTCTGCGTTCTTGTTTTCTATTTGCCTGCAGAGGCTGGCGAAAAGGTGACGCTTGGTATTAGTATTTTGCTATCACTGGTGGTGTTTCTTCTGCTCGTGTCAAAAATCCTGCCACCAACCTCGCTCGTATTACCTCTTATCGCTAAGTATTTACTTTTCACCTTCATTATGAATACCGTTAGTATTCTCGTTACTGTTGTTATTATAAATTGGAATTTCAGAGGGCCAAGAACACATAGGTAAATCTAAAAACAATTGCCAAAAATTGAATATATATATTTGCTTATATTTTCATAGGATGCCCTCGTGGATACGATCAGTTTTTCTAAATTACTTACCAGCAATGTTGCTAATGAAGCGACCACGAAAAACGCGTCTTCGATGGATGATGGAGATGCCCGGAATGGGAGTGCCACCTCATCCGTATGGTTCACCCACCGATATTCCTAAACATATAAGGTAAACAAACAAAAAAGAATTATAAAAATATAGAAAGAAAAACTAATTTTGATTTCGCAGTTCAATCGAATCTCAAAGTAAAGTAGAAGTTATGGAATTGTCAGATCTTCATCATCCGAATTGTAAAATAAATAGAAAACTAAATTCAGATATTGGCGTTGGCGTTGGCGTTGGTGCTGAAAGCTGCAGGAGGGAAAGTGAAAGTTCTGATTCAATTCTTCTATCACCGGAAGCTTCGAAAGCAACAGAAGCCGTGGAATTCATCGCCGAACATTTACGCAACGAAGATCTTTATATTCAAGTAATAAATAACCAATTAAATGACATCGATGATTAATTTAATCACTTTGATTTGTTTCAGACTCGAGAAGACTGGAAATACGTGGCGATGGTTATTGATAGGCTTCAGTTATATATGTTTTTCATTGTAACTACAGCTGGTACTGTTGGAATTCTAATGGATGCTCCACACATCTTCGAATACGTAGACCAAGATCGCATTATAGAAATATACCGAGGCAAATAGAGTAATTACACAAAAATAAGAGAAAGACAATTGCTTTCTATTTGCTGATTACTTTGCCACCTAAAACAAAAATACAAAAACGCAAAATTAATTCCTAAGTTAATTACCGTATATAAAACACACACAAGAATTTTGCGTTTATTCAGAGCATTATTGCCAAATAGCGCATAAAGCAATAATGATTGAATAAAAATAAATTGCGATCGTGGATAATTTCTGCAAGTCTTGTTCCTTACTTCGCCGAGTGACAATCGACCTATCAAGATGAAGCATCTGTGTTTAGTGGTGGAGCACTGATATAAGGTGCTAAAAAAAAGTTTGTTTTCCTTATTCATATAACAAAATAATAATAATAAATAATAATAAAATAAAATTTAATCTTCCAAAGTGATTTCGCTCAATCACAAATTTAGGATTTGGTAATATCCCAAGAAAGGGCAGTATCCTAAAGAAAAAAATTTGTAAGACTATTAAAACAGTTGTTAACGATACCGCTGTTTCAAAAAAAATATTGTTATGTAATGATAGAGAGCAGAGTCGTAGTTAAACTCTATAATTACTAGATTGCATCGTTTGCGGGAGCCTAATATTTAAGTTTTATATGTTATTGTGTTATTGAAATAAATCTGAACCAGTGATCAAATACGAACAATATACGCAAATTTCTAAATAAAACAAAAGTGCATTTTACGTGTTATACACCGGCCTATAAAAACCTCTACACTAAACCTATCAATATTCAACATCTGCTCAATAAGAAATGAATCAACAAATAATAAAAAAAAGTGTAAGCAACAATGAAAGTGTTTCACCAGATACTCATTTACGATATGATAATAAAATGCAATAAATATAATTCGTATATGCTCCTGTAAACAATCAATCAATTATTAACACTGTCATATGTTAGTTTAGAGTAGAATGGGTGAGAATAGGCAGTGTTATACTGTAAACTGCGCTTACTGGGTGACTCAACTTTTGCCCTATTACCTATATTGGGAATGACGATAAGGCAAATTTAGAGTAGAGTTATCCACGTTAATCCTATCCACAAAATAGCATCTTTGTAATTAGCATGTATACTATTACAGGCGTATAGAGACACCAACCACTTGTACTTTGTATATATGATATTAAGATCGTATAAATCGTAGATAATTAATAATTCACTTTGATGCGACGAGTTGCCGACAAATAGACACGTTACTTAAGCAACTCACCAAAAAAAAAAATATACAGAAAATGTTCATGCACAATTGCTCAAATATATTTGCAATGAAAATTTCCATAAAATAACAAGCGCATAAATTTTATTCATAATTATTATTTTATTATTATTGTAAAACCGAATATGAATTGAACAATATTAAATTTAAGTTAAAATAAACTATTTAAAATAAAATGTTAAATAAATAGTGTGACGAATTTCTTTGGATAGGTGCATGGTAGTAAATTGAATGGTCTTCCAATTCTGAATATTGTTTATTGCATATTTCTGTTATGTCCAAAGTGTAATTGCAAAATTTGTGCACAAATCAACTAGTAAACAGCAAAATATCGAAATGAAAATCTTAAAATTGTATATTCAATAAATTTACACAAATTGTGCTACAATAAATAACAAAACAAAAAATGGTTAATCTATGTAATATAAATATTATTGTTACATATATTGCAGATATTAAGATTAGTTTTAATAATAAAAAAATGATCTAAAATGAAAATGTACCGTATAGCACTGCCTAATGTGTTTCAGCACATAATCGCTTGAAACACTTTACAATAAATAAATAAATAATCATTTATCTGTTATAATGTTAATGTACCAGACAGATGCATTTACAATAAAATAACGCAGAATAATTGTTATTATTACTTTTACTTATACCTTTTAAAGAATTATTTCATTTATTCAGCCATTTAATAATAAATCTATATTTGATGATATATGATATGAATTTAAATAAAATAATGTTTTCTTATTTATATTTTATTTGTAAAATTTATTTCTATATTTAAAATTGTATACATATTTAAATTGTTATGTAATTTTCCAATTAAAAGAACAATAAATATAACAAAAAATATTCAAATTCATATTATTAACGCGAGTGATTAATTTTAGCCAACGGCTTTTTCTCTAATAAAGCGAACAGCCTGTATATTAAAATATG
>JAODFZ020008923.1:0-16938 GCA_027574845.2 Deinopsis erosa
ATCCGAGTATTGGGCTGACCCGACGTTGCTTAACTTGAGAGATCGATGAGATCAGATGCGAAGCGCTAAGACACGAGGGGGGGGGGGATGAATGTAGATGCGAATCGGTTATTTATACAACACAAATGCAAAGCAAATGAGAGGAAAAAAATTAAATTTTTTCTTATGGTCACCCATCCAACTAAAATCCGAGCCCTTCGTTGCTTAACTTTGCTGATCGATGAAATCAGACTCTAAGCGCTAGGCAACAACCAAAGGATATGAAATGTGAATGGGAATCGACATTTTAAATGAGAAAATAATGTAGCAAACTTTGCAATGCCATCTAGAAGATAATAGGAATCTTTAATTATTATGTTCATTAATTTACATTCATAAACCAGAGCCGGCTTTAATAAAATATAACTCTCTTTTGAAGTAAGGTGGTTTTTCTCAAAATCAGCTGATTTAGTTTAAAATTCAATAATAATAAAATTATTGCAACCGGTATATTATTGAATTATCGAAAGTAACATGGAAAATATAATTAGATAAAAACATGAACAGTGTTGAGCTATAAATTAGTGCAGACATACGAAATTTTCATTAAAATTATTGTCGTTGAAATGACAATGAAGTATACTTATTTTATAGTAGTAAATAACACAATTTGGTAAATCCACAATTTATATACAATTAAGAAATTATTAGAAATATGTCAAGACGCAAATAAGCTACAAATATGTCAAGACGCAAATAAGTTACGGTTTGCCACTGCTAGAAATATGTCAAGACAGTTCAGCTGCAATTATGAGTACATATGAAATAAGCAAGTCCTCCTTAGTAAGCTTAAAAGCTGAAATTCTTAAGAAACAAGAAGATATCAATAAGGCAAAATTTGAGAATAAAAACAAATTTCCCATTGATAGTAAACGTCATCCTTTGGAAGTGAAGAATAAAGGTGTCGAAAGTCGCGCCAGCAATGATCTAGAACAAGAAGACATTGAATTACTTGGAAAATCAAAGTAAAATTGTACATATTATAATAATTTAACATAAAATTACAACAAAACTCTTCTTTTATAGACAAATATTGGAAGAAAAAGCAAAATTATACGATAAATTAAGTCAAGGATCTAAAACTGAAGAGGAATATGAAGAAAAGAAACGATATTTAGTACATTTTGATAAAAAGGCAAATAGAAATCGAGTTAGGGATTTGTCTCCTGAAGATGATGAGGAAAACGATTATAATCGTTATCCAGAAAGTGACGATGAAGGAGGCAACGAAGATGATTACACAGCACAAAATTCAGATGAAGAATGGTGTGTTAATTACATTTACTGATAACAAACAACTAAAATGCGTTATTTTTAGGGTTGAATATGTGGATTGTCTAGGGAGAACCAGAACATGTTTACAAAAAGAATTACATTTGTATAAGGAAAAAGATGAAAGTCTAAGGAAGAGAAATAATTCAAACTCGGATAGTGAAGATGAAAGAGAAGAAAGTGAGGAATCAAATAAAGAATATGGTGGGGCAAATGAATTATGGTCAAGTGACATGCGAAGGGAATTACAGAGAAGGGAATGGGAGAAAGAGGAAGATGAATTGCGCGATAAGAAAAATATACATTATCAAGATATTCTGTTCAATGAGGCTCGTACTCATGGTGTTGGTTACTATGAATTTTCAAAGGATGAAGAAGAGCGCGCTAAACAACAGGAAGCTTTAAATGAATTGCGTAAAGAAACTAAAGATCAACAAAAACGCGCACAGGAAATTAAGAAAATTCGAGAGAAGCAACTAGCTGCAAGGATACGTGTTGCTGAGAATAGGAAACGAACTAGATTGGGTATTCTACCTCTTACATCGGACGATGAAGAGGATAAAACGTCGGAGGAATCAACAGAAGTAACTGTCCTTAATGATAAAGCTGTACAAGAAGATGAGGAACGTGAAGCAGCACGAAAAGCGCATGTTAGGCCTTGGGATATCGGCAAGAATGGAGTTAAGGAACATTATGAACACACACAGGAAGAATGGAATGAATTGCAAAGGAACATACGTGACAATGAATTTGCACCGCCTATAAATTACAATTATATAAAAGAAAAGGAAACATCTTCACATTTTTCCAGCAAGAAACACCAATCATTGCCTAAAAGAAACAACTTTAAATCTTACATGTTGGAGGTTAATCCAAAAATATTTGAATCTACTGTTATAGTAAATGAACTTTCTGACGAATCAGATGATGATATACTTTTAAAGAACTCCAAAAATACGCGTAAAGGAGCTGAAGTTGCTCCACCTACAACTTTCGACTATTACGGGCCAAGCAGTAGTAAAAAATCTAGGCAACCGCCCAAGAAAATTAATGTGGAAGATTCTATAATGGAGGGATTAAAGTATCTTAGAGAAAGGGTCGAAAGAAGACATAAATAATATGTTTTATCATTGAACATTTTACTTTTATAAATTAAAAATATTTTTAAAAATCTAGGAAACTGACCACGAAAATTAATGTGGAAGATTCTATAATGGATGGATTAAAGTATCTTAGGGAAAAGGTCGAAAGAAGTCATAAATTACTTGTTTTAGTATTGTAAATTTTATTTTTTATGATTTTAAATATTTTTTTAAAAATCTAGGAAACTGACCACGAAAATTAATGTGGAAGAATTTATAATGGATAGATTTAAGTATTTTAGGGAAAAACTCCAAAGAAATCATAAATAACCTGTTTTAGCATTGTAAATTTTACTTTTTATGAATTAAAAATATTTTTTTTAAACCAAGAAAACTAATGTAGAAGATTCTATAATGGATAGATTAAAGTATCTTAGGGAAAAGGTCGAAAAAAGACTTAAATAATATGTTTTATCATTGTACATTTTACTTTTATGAATTAAAAATATTTTTTAAAAATCGAGGAATCTGAACACGAAAATTAATGTGGAAGATTTTATAATGGATAGATTTAAGTATTTTAGGGAAAAGGTCGAAAGAAGTCATAAATAACCTGTTTTAGCATTGTAAATTTTACTTTTTATAAATTAAAAATATAACTCACAATGACACATTTTTATGTATAAACTTATATTAACTTATTGGGTTAACTCTCCAGTTGGCATAGCACGGATAATATCTGAATCTCCTGGATCAGTTATCGACATCACACAGACTCGGAAGTATTTACCGCAAGCTGTACCTAATTCAATATTATTGCCTGTGTAATGATGTACTCCGGTTTTCGCTAACAAGGCATAATATTCAATTTCACATCTTCTTAGTGGTGGCGTATTATTGGCGATGATGATGAGTCTCGCTTTACCTTGACGAAGTGTCTGAAATAGAGGTTACTTATATATATTCATCACGAACGCAATTTCCGCAAAAAAACTTACTTTTAATGTTTGTTGATAACCCAAACAAAATTTGCCTGATTTCATTACCAAGGCTAGTTTAGAATTGATGCTTTCAATAGCTTTTTTCTGCTTCTTTTGAGCCACCATGTTTTCTGCAACATGTATTTGAGGTTACAAATGAGAATAAGTAAAATACTAAGCAAGTGATTAAATTAAGTATATAATAATAATAAATACTAAATAAAAAGCTATTGCAATTAATTTTCTAATCGAATTAATAATATTTAATAAAGAATAACCTGTTTATTACTTCCACGTGCTACACAGGAACA
Source organism: Deinopsis erosa (assembly GCA_027574845.2). Lineage (NCBI taxonomy): Eukaryota > Metazoa > Arthropoda > Insecta > Coleoptera > Staphylinidae > Deinopsis > Deinopsis erosa. The sequence goes on from JAODFZ020008923.1 coordinate 3,685, forward strand.
GTCACAAATGTAAAAAGAAATATGGTTGAAGCTTCCTTCAAAATTACCAAGTGAATACCAACCTAAAGAAAAAAAAGGAACTAAAAATAATTTATGGAACCAAACGTTTAAATACAGTTTTAAATTCACTTTCTGGCAATGAATATGATATATATTAGGCAACTAAACTGTAATTAATTATTAATTAATTAATTAGACTCCTTAACAAGTGCCAACTTGATTCACGCATTTATAAATCAATAAAGAGCGGGAAAAATAAAATTTCCAAGCATTCATAATTTATTATTTAATGAAGTAAACAAGTCTATTTCAGTTCTATTTCAAATAATAATTATTTGAATGAGAACGCATTATGTATATGACATTAGAAATAAAAATAATTATGCAAATAAAATGTTTGAAAATTAAATGCTGCCTGGTTGTGTGCGACAACATATTCATACGAATTTTACAATTATTTATAAAATTTTACAGTAATCACAATAATTTGAGAAATTTAATTAATCTCAAATGTCTGAAAACTGCATCTATTAACCTTTTAAATAAATTAAATTATACTAGACAAGTTTCAGAATGCAAAGTAACACTGGCAACATAAATTTTTATAAAACTTCTTCATTGTCTCTCATAATCATTATCATCATGTAATTACAAAATATATTTATATAGATTTCCTAAGCAATTCTCCACCTAAATAAAAATGGTTGTACTTGAGTTTATTTCGAGCACAATATTGAGGAATTGAAGTTGCCTTAATTTATTTAATTAAATAGTCCTTTTTTGCAATTTGAAATAAACTAATGTATTGATGTTATCGTGAAGTTATTGATAAACTGCGTCGAGATAAATCACCGGCACCTCTATCACCAAGTCTTTGGTGCGATGGGATTTTGTCGAAGAATGGATGGGACATTGCTTCGCGTAATGTTATACGCTGTGATGGTTCATATTCTAACATTCTAAAGATCAAATCGAATAATTGTCCATGATCTGAGTCATCACTTTGTTTATACCTCTGCAAATAGATAAAATAAATAAATAAATAAATAAATTATATAATCATTGTTTGGGATTGAGGAGGAGTCAATAACTTTTTTTTAATTAATCAATTTCAATGATACATGAAATGTGTAACACATGCAAATTTGTCTCTTTTAACTCGGGATCGCTCGTTAACATGTCCAAAAGACCGACAAATATAAAATTTGCTCACAACTTACAACCTATGGATGCGATAACGCCCTGTATCTAGTTATGCTTCCAAAATGTACTAATGCTGTTAAATTCGAAATTTTTTATTATTTTTTTGGACTAATAACTAAGGCGCAGTAAGAATTTTATTTATAATGTGTTAAATAAATTTTAAGCAAGTATTTACGTCATTCTTTATCTAGCTAACATTATTTTCAGCATTTGTAATAAAGTTTACATTATTTGGTAAAAATGACCGAACCGCGACCGTTCTCGTAAAATTTCAATATGCGACCATTCCCGGGTTAAATAGTGATCACGACATGAATGATTCAAAGTTAAATACAGGTGTCTCTTTTAACTCGGTCGTTAACATGTCCAAAAGACCGACAAATATAAAATTTGCTCACAACTTACAACTTATGCATGCGATAACGCCCTGCATCTAGTTATGCTTCCAAAATGTACTAATGCTGTTAAATTCGAATTTTTTTATTATTTTTTGGACTTATAACTAAGGTGCAGTAAGAATTTCATTTATATAATATAAAAAGAAATTTTAAGCAAGTATTTACGTCATTCTTTATCTAGCTAACATCATTTTCTGCATTTGTAATAAATTTTACATTATTTGGTCAAAATAACCGAACTGCGACCGCTCTCGTAAAATTTCAATATGCGACCATTCCCGGTTTAAATAAAGTGTTCACGACATGAATCATTGAAAGTTAAATACGGGTTACTCGCCACTTCGTTATTGATTTTTTGACAGTTATTTAAATGAGATATGAAGAATTGGCTAATGATTTATCAATTCTCATATTCACTAATATTATGAATAATGCATTCAAAATAGAGGTCATTTAAGCTATAGGAAAAGAATCCCGTTAAATTGTTTAGAAATGGTTTCTTGTTTAATTACAGGGTGAAAAGTTGCATCATCGTTTCAATTTCGATCCGCCAATATATGCATTCGATCAAGATTTGGCGATCAATACTTTACGATATTATTGCTGGAAATGATCGCAGATTGTTTTATTTAGATCATAAAAATGGTACGTTGTATTTGGAAAAGGAGATTGATCTGGAATCGGAGAAGTTTTTGCCGGGTAACACTTTTGTGCTACAAATACAAGCATCGCAAGTTGATAATCCAATGAAGGAAGACAGGCGTCGCACGAGTTGAGATTGAAGTTAAAAATTGAAGTAAAAAAAAAATTATTGACTTTTCTAAGCTTATATTCTGAATTTTAGCTCAGTCTCAATTAAATACTTACCAATAATGGTTTGCAATTATCTTTAACATATCTACCAGCAGAACTCTTTTCATCCCATTCGAGTTTGCCTCGATGGAAATATTTCGTCTTAGTTTTTCGAGCCATTCTAAAATAAAAACGTGTGTGTTTATAAAATTCTATTTAAAACAAAAAATAGTTTATTACCTAGCGGGAATTTCACCTAAAATCCTTTGCATCATCGCTAAATGCTCTCGATTATCATGCGTTTGAAATAATGTAATACCCAAATACAATTCAAATAAAATGCATCCAATTGACCATACGTCGCATGGTTGCGACCATCCTAATTCTAAAATAACTTCAGGTGCCCTATAATGCCTTGTCGAGACGATCGTCGAATGATGTTCATGATCGAATGTCGCACTACCGAAATCTATTAATCTAACATCTGTTCTTTTAACTCGTTTCACATCCCTTCTCTAAAAATAATAAAATATTTATGTGTAAATGTCAAGCGTATGTATGAACGTATCTATACCTTTTTACTATTAAAAACAACATCATAATCCGAATCAAGGAATAATATATTTTCTGGCTTTAAATCAGTATGCGTGAGATTAGTATCATGTAAGAATTTAACAGAGAAACATAACTGATAACCAATGTGACGGCATTGCTCTAATGGATAAGGTTGATAGTTGTTATCTTTCTGTAAATACAAAATAAAAGAAGAGTTAAAATGTCGCGTTTTTTAAATATACATGTTGTAGCAATCGTTTCAGAATAAAAATAGCATCAAACTGTACGATGCTAATATTAGAATATTCTAAAACATATCACTAACTTGTGATTCGTAATTGGTTCAAGGTTTATTGAAAATTCATTTACTTACCAAAAAGTCAAAAACGCTAAGGCCTAACATTTCAAAGCCTATACACATGTGACCGTGATAATCGAACCAATCTAACATTCTTACACACAAGCTGCAAAAAGAGAGAAAAAATATGAAATGTAATGTAATTAAATATCAATCAATGGTAGTAGCAAGAAAAAAAAACAACACAATCAGTAATAAACTTGACCTTCTTGAATAAAATTACTTATAGGACATTATCAAAATAAAGGAATTTGCATAGAAGAATGATTAATGTATATCGGGTGTCTCAAAAATTATCTTTAACACTTTTAAATCAAAGCAAAATTTGCTTTGCTTAGCAAATAATAATTTTTATGTAAAAAAAATTTATATAGTAATACCCCAATTAACATCGCTTTTTATTTCAACTCTAAAAATATTCTATGATTCGATAGAATCATGAGTCGTAGAATTTACGATGTAAATAGCGTAATCTTCAACTACAGCTAAAAATTACTATACTAATAAAATGTTGGATGGCCCTGTAGATGGCGAATTTGATTGTTTATCAAAAATAATGTCATTAGTGTGAACACTTACTGAACACAGTCAGGGTCCTTCTCGGCAATTTTTTCTAGAACATTAATTTCTAATTTGGCCGCCTCCCGATACTTTTCCACATTCTTGATAATCTTCAAGGCCATGGAATGATCCCTGAAAATAGAAATAATCAATGCCTTTTACACGTTCCTTCTCCATCCACCTAAAATAAAGCCTTCAAACAAAACACCAAACAGATTGATAATCATGTGCACAACACTGATAACAACTTCAAAGTGTAATTTATGAACTAGAAATAACTTTCTTAATACACTCGCAACAAACACCCAACAAATTTACAGTTATAATAAAAAATTTCCATTCTACTTATTCATGTAAAAGAGCATCGGATAACATTTTAATTAAATGTTAATTAATTACTTACATTTCCAAATCTTTTACTTTCACCACTTTGCCAAATGTGCCTTCGCCAAGGGTGCCAAGAATCTTATCTGTAAAAATAACAATTGAAATCAATTCTCATATCATTCCAAAAATTAAGCGCAATCTGATAAACAATATTCGGTAATTGTTTAGCATATGCACAATTTACTTTACATACTATTATTGGTTTTTCTTTTTTTTATGGCATGCAATAATAATAATAAGGTATCATTTCAAAATGTATAAATTGAAAATGTTATCATTAAACATATATTAATTGATTTGTGTATGAGATGAGCGCGTCATTGTGTTATTTTTATAAATTTTGGCACATTAACATGATGTTTATTTATAAAAAAAAAAGTTTTGCCTTTTTATTAATATATGTTTGAAATGATAATGAATTCTTGCAAAAATTTAGTACAGGGTTATACCACCCTGGCTGAAAGAAAGATTAGTTTAAGTGACTTTTTTAAAAAAAATTCTGGTGACTTTTTTATAATAATAATAAAATTATGGAAGGGATTTTGGGAAAGATAATTAGACTTATCCAACTGCTAAGTGTGATAGTGATAGAAATTCACGAACATCTGTCTTGCAGTACATCTCCCGAGCGGTAAATGAGATGGCCTTCTTCATCATCCTCGACGGAGGGCGCACGCGAACTCTGCCATCGGGACATCGGACACACATCAGAAAGGTAGAGGGCGTCATCGTCAGAGGCATGGTATTGACATCATCGACATCTTCATCACATCGTCATCATCATCATCATAATCAGCATCATCATCATCATCAGGTGGAAGGTGTAGAACAGCCCCGGTCAGCAACACACAGGAAGGGCAAACAACAACGGATTGCCAAATCAACAACGATTCAGAGTCAAAGAGGCGCACTCAGTGCACCGGTAACATAATTAACAGAGATGAAGGCATATGGGTGTATGTTTATTATCATAATATCGGATCGGATGGCAGGCAGGAAGGCCAATTTTATATAAATATATAAATTTTTAGAAACACCATCGCCATTTCGCATATACCTTCAATCGCTGTACACTCAAACAAGTAATATTTATATACGTTTTAGATTAAAATAAACAAAAATATTTCTGTATTGCAATATGTCATTGATATTATATTATAAACAATAACATATGCGCCTTGAAAGTTAGCACTTGCAGAAGCATATTATATATACACAGGGTGTAACAAAAAAGTTTTCTATTAATATCACATTATTTGAATGCAAATAAATGAAAATTGCTGGCACGTATCAAAAAATCTTTTGTAAAACAATTTTATATTATTACATTTTATACTGCAATGCATTCCAATAAAGAAATAATTGTTATTCATGGCTAAATAGATAAATTTCCACATTGTCAATTCAATAACTAATTGAAAACAATAATCTAATTGAATCATATTCACTTGTTTCGCAATATTATCAACTCTTTTGTTATACACAGTGAATAATATATGAAATCTAAGAAAAATTGTTATTTTATGCATCATATTAAAAGCATTATAGAAGTGAACAAACAAACAAAAGATGTATACGCGTTTATGGATATAATTTTTAAATCGCACGCTAATTCGTATCTATCTATGTGGTAAGCCCGATTATTTTAGTGTATCATTTAATTGCTGTCAAATTTTGATTTATCTATTGAGCAAAGAGGTAAAAAAAGTGTTATAAGCGCGAACGCGCGTTGGTTGATGTACCGAAAATTGCGCAAAAGCTGATTATATTAATAAACAACATTGAGGATCGTGACACCGATTCGGTGGACTTACACAAAGTTAGACGGCGGCGTTAGCGATGTGTTAGGGGGATCAGCACACACCGTCTGTACTTACAGCCGCCGCCAATGTCTTGATATGTTGCTGTTGATGGTGGTGATGGTTTTGGTAATATTTCTGGGACAAATCGCTCTTAATATTATTATTGAATAGAGGTGTTGTGGTGGTCGGCGTAGTTGCTGAATCATTCGCTCCTCCAATCCTATTATAAGCTTCATCTAGCGCTGAATATTTCATAATTAAGCATTGAATCTCTTTACGTTTCGTTTCCCTTTCGCTCGTAGGATCGGGCAATGCAGGTGTCGTTACATCATTACTATATTTCGACCTGGTCGGTTGTTCATCGAGCGGAATATCGACGAGCTTTAAATCTCTATTCAATTTACGCTCAATGGTTTCGCTCTTTCTTTGCGGTTTCGCTGATCTGCGTGGCCTTAATTCATTATGATTCGATTTATGTCGCATACGATACACCGAATCGCGGTCCACATACGAATATGGTGGTTCCAGATATGGAGGCTTCTTACTCGCCGCTAAACGATCGCTTTTATACGGCGTCTTCTCACGTACATTATTCAAAATTGTCGATGAATACTTATCAGGATTATAGACGTTGTAAGTGGTTGCGCTTTTCGCTAATACAGTAGGTCGTGTTGATGGCGTTGGCTCACTATCCTTTTTCCTACCATAAATTTTATCCAAAACCGATGCGTATTTATCCTCGAAACGACTTCGAGCATTTCCAATACTCGATGTAGATGCTGACGTTGTAAGCGGATGCAAAATATTGTTATTATTCGCATTCGTATCAGTTTTATTAATATTTGTTGGCGTTTTGCGAAAGATTGTCGAATTGCGTTCAATGCCAGCTGAAGGACCACGCACTTTAGTTGATATTTTCTGCAATAAACTATTACATGAATCGCTCAACATTTGAGTGACACTCGTCGTCGATGACCTAGCATATCGTGTACGTCTTGGCGGTGCTATTGTTGATGTTGTTGTACTTGTTGTTGGCTTATTTACGGATGTGCCAGATGATGAACGCATTGGTAGATAATCCCATTGTCGGGGATATCCCAAACGATCGTAATCATCGTAGGTGGTAGTTCGCTGGCGCGAATACGATAATCCTGAACTATACATGAGCACACATTCGATTTGAAACAAGCAACGATCGGATGGCTACTGGATGCTGTTTGTGGTGAAACGCGCATCCTATACCGATGCCAAATACCGCCAAACTAAAAATATCAAACAGCCGCTCGCTATACGCGTCCCCATGATACACTAAAATGTTATGTAAAAAAAAAAAAAAACAACGACGAACCATATAAAAGTGACAGCAACATTTACAAGAGAGAAAGATAGAATTATTTACATATATCTGCGATAAGCGCATTATTGATAAGATATTTTGAAAGGAAATTTATATGTATGCCCTTCAATTACATTCTATCGAAAAAATTAATTTGAAAATTATTAACAATTAAGACAAAGATACCTGAATGAATTTTCTTATCAACTTTTTAAATCGTCCATTGATACGTTTCCCATTGAAATGGTCCTTTGATTGAAACTCATGACAGATTATATTCAACAGCATTTCAATGCATATTATTCAACACTGGCTGTCTCTAAACAACACACCGGATACTTTATAAAACTAAATGTGCTTGATAAGACTTAATGTGATAAGAACTTTATAAATACACACACACACAGACATTGGAACAGCGCACACTTTTTTTTATTACTATTATGGAATGTGCATAAAAATTTGCTCCACTTATTATATCAAAAAGGAACGTTATTCTCTTTCCGTAGAGTTGGATTGTTGTTGATCGTCTTATAATGCGCGCAAAACACTGAACTGGATTCCGAGAGTACGGCGCGCAGCTAGCCGATTGTACAATCATTTTGAAGAGTGTTAGTAGCAACAATCATGTTTATGGTTAGTTATGCTTGTTAATTCATAGTATTACCACACACAAATATGCATATATACAGTGAGTTTCATAAACAAATGGATCAATTTACTTACTTCAATATTCAAGATTAATTAAATTTTCTCTTGTTTTTCTCTTACATATTTAAGTAATTTAATATTTAATAAAATATGAATAAAATAATGATAAATAAATGTTGAGTGATTTTTTTTTTTTTTTTGAAAAAAAAAACATAAATATTAGAAACTCACTGTACACCACACAAAATGCAATATTATTAACGAATGATGCATGTGCTATGAATTATTCCACCGAAAAACGCACGCTCGTAATGTATTCGGATCGAAGATTCGCGTGTTCGTTGTTGTTAATTTGTATGTATATAAAACGACAGGTTGTTTATGAATAACTTAAAGATTGCAATGAATAATTCATCAATTTTTTTCATATAGGAAAAACAAAATAGAAGAGCTTACTACATTCCGCACCTTAAGTGTATTATCATCATTATCATTGCACAAATGATGTTCGTTTATCGTTCGTGGAATTAATAGAATGGGAGGTAATGCAAGTGCAAAAATTCGCGCGGCTGCCTCACGTTGCGCTTGAGGCCAATGGGCCATCTTTAAGCAGCAATGCCAACTAACTGGAAATGATACTCACTTACGAGAGAACAAAAATAGAAATTGTGTTGCCAAAAATAAACCGCAACCTATATAAATGCAATAAGCAATTGTTTGAGTGCACAGATTGATTGATTGATTCGATAGATAGAAACACAGAAGCGTTTCGGGGATTGTGTTTCAATTAAAAAAATAATTTGATAGAAATCAAAAGTTTCTTAAGATGGATAATGATAATACAGAGGTAATTATAATGGATATGCCCCATTCGGTCTATTGGTACTGACCTTATCATCTGAGAAGGAGCGTCTACCGTGTTTGCGATGCCTCGAAGAAGACCGTTCATGGCGATGGCGATGACGCTTCTTAGATGTGGGCGACCGACGATTACTTCGCTTGTATCTACGTTCGGCGCTTGATCCGCGATCGTATTGTCTTGAGCGATGCGTTCGTTCACTACTATAAACATTAGAAAACAAATAGGAATAAAATAAAATTTAAATAAATTTAAAAAAAAAATTTTACAACCAAATTGTGTGAATATTGTAATTAAAGAGCTCATTCATGTTCAAAAACTATATGAAAACTTTATTAAGTTATAAAAGTACATTTACAATATTAAGGCACATTAATTTTTTTTGTAGGTGATCTCCATTCATTAGGCAACTCCAATGTAGCATTATACTTCTTCCTGACAGGTTCAGCTACAAACCAACAAAATTTATTGAACATTGGACCTTCTTCCGGGCATTTAGTCCACTGAGCTAGTATTTTTATCTGTCTTCTAATACTGATTTTCGAAACATTCATATTTTCATCGATTTTCAATAAATAAGAACGAAATCTATTCGCAATTAATTTGTTATTGCTTGTATTGCCATGCAATAATTTCAGCAACTCTGGAATGTATTTTTGATCAAGTTCGAGACGTTTCTCATTATTTTTCTTCTGATTGAATGTGGGATCTGAACGTTTCTTAATATCAATAAATCCATGTGATATGATTGATAAAGGTTCGAGAAAAGTGTGAATTGAGTTGTCAATAGTTTTATCTTCATTATACCAAACGCATCCGAATAAACGCGGCTTCAATCGTTGCGTTTTTGATTTGCGCTCCTCCTCATACTCATTGATCAATAATTTCAATTTAGCTTTATGCGCTTCAGGATCGAAAGAATGCTCATCATCATCATCCTGCTCGCCTTCATCGTCGCTCAAATGTCCATGTGGCACAAATATGTCGTTATCAACTTCGTAATCATTGTCATTCTCGGATTCATTCTCCTTATCTTCATCATCGGACTTTATATCTTCACCATCTTCCTCATCGACCCATTCCTCATCCGAATCAATTTCGTAATTGAAAATTTCTTTGTCCATGCCAAATGGTCGCCTGGATGATACAAATTTCGATTTTTTACGCCATGTGCCGTAATAAGGTGGGCGTTGATTTGTGTGGAATTTTAGAAATTTTGCCTTCATTTTTTCGCGTTTTGGCTTCTGTTCGATTATGGATTCGCCCAAATCATCAACTACCATTACTTCTTCGTTTTCTCCGTTTTCATCAAATAGCCAGGTTTTGTCAGTTTTATTAATTCTTTTGCCATTTTTCAATTCATTTAAATACAAATGAGATTGATTTTGTTTACCAAATATTTCGTCGAGTTCGAATTTTGCCTTCTGATTCAATGTTCGGCGTTTAACTGGTGCTAAGCGCATATCGGACTTAACAGCGAAAGGCATAAAAGTTGAAGAAATTGGAGCTTCCTTCTTCTTTTCCTCCTTCTCAGATTTTAGCACAAAGAAGCTTGCAAATGCCGCTGCAGCTTTTTGCTTTTGCTCCTCAATTTTCTGCTTCTCTAAATCCACTTCCTGCTGCTTCTTCAACCGCTCCTCCTCCATCTCCTTCTTTCTTATCTCTTTATTCTCTTTGTGTTTCAATTTCCTTTTGATGTCTTCTTCTTTATATTTTCGCTTCATTTCTTTATATCTTTCACGCTCTTCGCGTAACCGTTCCTTTTCCTCTAACTCCTTCAACTTCAATTCGTCTCTTTCCTTCTTTAATTGCTCTCTTATCCGAATTTTCTCCTCTTTCTCTTCCTGTTTCTTACGTTCACGCATTTCTCTCTCCTTCTGCCTTTCAATACGCTTCCTCTCGGACTCTAATCTCTTCTGTATTTGCCTAGGTGTTACTGGCTTCTTAGGCGTTTTAATTCCATTCGATTGTTCCGTCTTCAATGCATCACTATCACTGACATTCCTACTCTCTTTGCCAATGGAACCATCTTCTTCATCACTACTACTTATTGTTACATTATCTTCCTTAACAGAACTCTCATTGTCTATTACAACTTCATCTTTAGGAACAGACTCTAGCTCAGTGGTTACAATTTTTTCTTCTTGTTGATGTGAAGGATTCACTTCTTGTTGATGTGAAGGATTCACTTCTTGCTGTTCTTCTTGTGGCAAATTGGAATTTTCATTGGCCTCTGGCACCGAACTACAAAAAATACGTTTTCTTTAGTACTAATTCACTTAACAAGTACAGCCCGTAAGTTTTCACTCCAGCCAGAGACCAAAATTAAATTCCTAAAACTCATATATATATAATAAAGAGGGAAAGACGAACACCTAACAATCCCACGTACAATTAATATTTCGGTCTAAGGTGGATATGATAACCTACATAACAATTAAAAACAATAATCAAAAAAAAGTATGTAGATGAATGAGCTCATTAATAATACAACAAAAAAACGGTCGTCTTTGACATACTTATTATACATATTGCATCTTGGTATCCATGTGGCCATAGCCACATACAATACAGGCATATCGGGCGTTCGTGTATCAATACGAAGACGTGATAGTTCATGTAATGGGGCGAGCACCCTTTCATCGGGCTCTTTATGCGAGGAAAGGCGCGACGTCACCAACATCATCGATACAATCACAAGTAATTTAATAATTTTTTGTTGTCGTATTTAATAATACCATAGAAGGCATAAATGGACTTGAAGTGAATTCAAGTTGACGACCTTGACGGTCACGCATTCAGGGCAAGGTCTATCTTCTTATTTAAACGCAAGTTTAATATTTTTTATACGTACAGAACGTCCCAAAAAACTATTTCAATTAAAACTATTAAACTTATTTAAACGAAACAACATTTTAAATTAATTAGATAGAAATAAATTCAATATGCAATCATTTTTCTATTCAAAATGTGTAGGAATTGATTTGCGAAATCTTTAATGCACACACTCAATATATGTTGTAGAAAACTCGTCTTTCAATCTTATTTCTACTCTAAAAGAATGCAAAACTATTCTACAAGGACGTAATTTATTAATAAAATAAAATCGAATGAGTTCTAACTTGCCATGCAACTTTTATATATTAAGGGCATTTAAAATCGATTAATAAATAAATATATTTGAATAGCTAGAATGAGCGCGAATAGCAAAGTTCCCTATTTTGGATTATGAACGTGGGCTTTAATAAATTATGCCGTTTCTGCAATAAGGCGTGTTGTAATAAAAAAAAGTCTTTATTTGCAAATTGCACGTGACCTTTATCAATATAATCAGTATTGCACATATCAATAGCACATATGCCACAAAATAATGAAATATTTTGGAAAAGACAATTGATGCGAGTCGCTTATTTTGAGTATATAATCAAAATTGTGCGCATGGAAGTGAAAAGTTGTAAAACTTGTAAATTGCGTAAATTTATGCATATATGCGTCATCTGAATCATATAAAATGTAACAATCTCACTTGATATGTCGAAATGTTTATATAAAAATTGAGTAATGGCACTTTTATTTATAACCGAAATTGTTATTAATTTTTTTTTATGGAACACATGATTTACTTTATGCACATGCACCTTCACAGCCAGACTGATAGTAGATAGGTTGCTGGACAGAGGATAAAACAAGACTGGTTAATATGGTGTATGAGTTTACGAGGCCCCTTCCAGTGAAAGTGTTCATTGGCTGAAGATATTATTGCACAAAGCTACTGAATACTTATTTCTTTAAAATGTATATATATGGTATTGTAATTTAAACAAATTTATGGTAATTATGCCGAAAGTTGAAAGCCAAATTCAATTGTTTCTTATTATATTTCAGCAATATCTGAATTGCCAAGACAAAAAACTTTATCTTTTCCTATATTGCAATCTAACATTCACTCAAATTTGATTAACAAATATGAATGTGTGCCTTAAAATGTTTTCTAATCAAGAATAAGCAATTCTCAAAAAAAAATTCTCAAAAATTCGAAATAATAATCATAAATACCAATTTAAGCAAATTCAATTGTTTCTTATTATATTTCAGAAATATCTGAATTGCCAAGACAAAAACTTTATCTTTTCCTATATTACAATCTAACATTCACTCAAATTTGATTAACAAATATGAAATTGTGCCTTAAAATGCTTTCTAATCAAGAATAAGCAATTCCTCAAAAAAAAATTCTAAAATATTCGAAATAATAATCATAAATACCAATTTAAGCAAACACATAAGCCCAACTAAAATTATTTATGCAAAAGCTAAATTGATAAAATTTTTATGAACTAAAACCTAACAAA